>JAUMHM010088162.1:0-10001 GCA_032362435.1 Melikaiella ostensackeni
TTTAAAATCTTCTAAAATTTTGTCTTAAATTTTGTTTTCAAGAATGAAAAATCATTTGAAATTTTTCAAGGAATCTTTAGAAAATTCTATATTTTCTTGAAACCTTCCAAAATTCTTAAAAGAATTTTGTTCGTGATATCTCCAAAAGTCTGCATTCTTTTTCAATATTTTAGGAAATCATTTTAAGTGTTTTAAAAACTTTTTCAATTTTCTCTTAGAATTGATTTTTATAAACAAAAAATCATTTCAATTTTTTCCAGGAATCCTAAGAAAATTTGTTTATTCTCTTAAAACCTTTCAAAATTCGTAAAAAGCTCCTTATTTTAAAATCTTCAAAAATAAATGTTCTAATTTTGTTTGAAAGCTTTTCAAGTTTTGGAATTATTTCAAATATTTTCAAAACTTCTAAGACTCCTGAATATCTTTTAAAATAATTCAGAGTTTTCCTAAATTTTGTTCAAATCATGCAAATTGAAAAAAATCGCCTCAAAATTTTCCTCATTATTTTCCGACAATTCAAGAAATTGTTTGAAATGTTTTAAAATCTTCTAAAATTTTGTCTTAAATTTTGTTTTCAAGAATGAAAAATCATTTGAAATTTTTCAAGGAATCTTAAGAAAATTCTATATTTTCTTGAGACATTTCAAAATTTTTTAAAAAGATTTTGTTTGTGATATCTTCAAAAATCTACATTCTCTTTCGGTATTTTAGGAAATCATTTGAAATGTTTCGGAATCCCTGCAAATTTTCTCTTAACTTTGATTTTTAAGAATAAAATATCATTTCAATTTCTCCCGGGAATCCTAGGAAATTTTTTTTTTTTAAACCTTTCAAAATTCTTTAAAAGCTCCTTTTACGAAATCTTCAAAAATATACGTTCTACTTTTGTTTGAAATCTTTTTAAGTTTTGAATTAATTTCGAATATTTTCAAAACTTCTAAGACTTCTTAATATATTTTGAATTAATTCAGAATTCCCCTAAATTTTGTTCAAATGCTGCAAAAATTTAAGAAAATTGTCTTGAAATTTTGCTAGATTTATTGTCGACATATATTGGAATCTGCAAGACTTGAAAAGTATTATTTTAAAATAAAACCTAAATCATTTGTAATTTTCTCCGAAATCTTATTGTCGGTTACTGGTTATTTGTCTGTTATAGGCACCAATAATTTCTTTCACCGGTATCGACTTCATAACTTAAGATATTCTAAGTTTTTGTCCATGATTTCTCTTTTCTTATCTCTTTGAAAGTGTGAAATAGTTTACAAACTATAGTTTGGTAGCAAAATGTTAAGAAGAGACTTATTTCCCGATTGTAAAAAATCATTTACAATTAAAGTATTCTCTTCTATCAGTAATATTTAGAAACATTCAGAAATAAATTTGCTCATGAAATAGAATATCTCATTTGTAAATTTAGATTTACCTACTAAATTGCTGGAGAAAATTCGTGATTCTTATTAATATATAAATACATAATATATCCTCATTTAATATGGTGTAGGGGTTATGAATAGAATCCTTTCGTCATTTTAAAAACATTTGTTAAAAAAGTTGAGGACAGAATTTCTGATTTTATTTTAATTATTAAATTGTTGATTTTAATAAAAAAAATTTTTTCAAAAATAGATTCTCAGAATTAAAATTCCACATTTAGAAATTGTGATTTACAAATGAAATCCGCAAAGCATATCATTTTTAGTTGTAAACATTACTTACAATTAGTGTATTGTCTTTTTTCAATTTTGTTAAATTTGTGATATAATAATAATACCAAAAAATTGTAAATATTTGAAATTTTACAATAAACACATAACTATTTAATGCATATTTATTGATTCTTATGATAGAGCGCGAGGAATATGATTTTTTTGTCATTGAGGAATAATATTAATATTAATGTCATTTGAATAGTATAACTGAATATTTTTATTAAACTTGCAATGAAATTTCGATCGATCATTATTTCTTTCTCTGTCTTTGAGCTGATTAAATGAAAATGTGAATGGTAAAGGATTCTTTGCGACCCTAATCCACACTTATGAGTCTGCTTGACACGATTGTGTTCCATCTACTTGCCCTAAAAAACTAAGACACTGATAGAAATAATTTATAAGTTATTAATTAATATAGGATGAAACATTTTGCTAAAAATATATTTAAAATGTTGCCTAAAATTTCTGATCACTGGATTTTTATTAATTATCTTACTGTGACATCCCACGAATATTTCAAGATGAAAATGAAAATAATTGATAGGGCCTATTTTGAGAAAAGTTGTTCATTGTATTTCATTTAAAATTCAAAAATTTTTCTGCAAATGTGTTATAAATGTTGCTTAATATTTTTTTTACTGTGACTTAAATAATTCGAAAGGCAAAATATTTTTTTATGTATTTTATATTTTCTATGTTACTTGAAATTGAATCGTGAAAAAAAAGTTTAACAGTATTTAATATATCTTCTTTGGGAAATGTTTGCATTTTATATCATTCAAAATAAAAAAAATCGATTTTTTCCAAAAAAAAAGCCCGATTGATATGAGGCAACATTTACTGTATCCTTTGAGTAAAATTTTCACATTTTAAATAAGTAAAATACAAAAATCGACTTCTCAAAAAGAACTCTATCGATTCTTCTAATTTTTATCTTTAAATATTCGTATGTCAGAGGAAGGAAATAAATAAATAAAAAGTTGAAAAAAATTGAGGTTACACCATATTTTTTTGGGAAAATTTTTGCAATTCATATTAATTAAATATATTAAAATTGACTCTTTCCAAAAAGGGTTCCAACAATTATTTTAATTTTTATCATAAAATATTAATGGGGTTGCAGACAATCATAATAAAAAAAACCATCAGTATTCAACCTTTATTTAGACTTTTTTAATTAATTAAAAATTTATAAGATCTGAATATTTAGAATCTTAAATGTAAGTTCGATTGTTTTGAATTTCCAGCTCTATTTGCTTTGGATACCTTTGAATGCTTATACTCTTAGTTTAACTGCTTTAAAACTGAAAAAAATGCATGAAAGCCCAAAAATGTTTAAAATTAGAAAATTAGAAAACTTTTGGCGAATCGTGAAAACTCTCCAATCAAATGTCTCGGAGAGACAGAAAAGTGTCGCAGAAAGAAAAAAAATTCGTATCTGCGGCACGAAGTGTAATTTGTAACTCAGCATATAAAAAGACCCTTTATAAAAGATCCCAGATAGATTTATGCGACCCTTCTGTGGGAAAAAAAATTTTTATGTGAGCATCATTTCCCCATGATCACTGGAAAGGGTCCATAGGGAAAAGTTTAAGATTGAAATAAAGATTTGTGAAATAAATGTATTTAAGACAAAAACTATGAATTTGTCGATTGTCATGAATAATAATAAATATAATTTAGGTATTTGTAAGGCCTTATTCTTTCTTAGTAAAGTGAAAATGAAATTGTAGATTCACAAAGAATATATTTCATTATTAGCAAATTTCTAGGATTTATTCTATTATTAAAAACATAAATTATTTAAAAATCCATGAAAACAAATTTTTAGATTTTGAAAGTTTTCAAATTTTTCAAACGACTTCAATATTTTAATAAATGATTAATTTTGGTGAGTGAAATATGTTCTATCTAATGAAAACTACGCTTACACTTGTGGATCTGCTAAAAGCTTGTTTTTTGGGACTGTTGAAAAGTTTTTAATTTCTAAAACTTATTAAATTTGTGTTCAATCAAGAAATGTCATTAAGATCATTCCTAAATGAATAATGGCACCAGCAAAATGAATCAACCCAGATTCTAGAAGGTTTTTTGTTCCTCCTGAAAATCGTCCAAATGTGGGTTGATTTGTTTTGCTGTGCCACCCTAATCTTGTAATTCTTGTTTGAGTTATGGTCTGATCTAAAAATTTCACGTGGTCAATTTCTAAATCTATTTAATACCTACTGAAAATTTCGATTGAGACTTCTTACTCTGTTAGAAAAAATTATTTTTACTCTTTTACGAAAGTTTCAAAAATTCTATAACATTTTTAATATTCATCAAATTCGAAAATAAATTTGTATGTCTTTTTGTCGTCTACCTGAACCTTCGACGACAATTTCTAACACTCCTAAAAACTTTTTTTCTTGTATTTTGATTGGATTAACCTGCTTAATCAAACATATGATAAAATTGAATAATTTCTTCATTTCTAATTGGAAACATTTAAACCAAGGCAATTAAAACTATAAGGCATTCAAAATGAAACGATTTCAAAATTTGTTTAAAACTAGACAATTTTTAAATTAGGATCGTTAAATTAAATCGTTGGAAATAATTTGTTCAGTTTTGCAGAATAAATTATGTTCATTCACATATTCATATATTTGTACAGTTGAAAATAAAGTAAAACTATGATTACAATTTGAAATCGTAAAATTTAGAATCTTCAGTTTCAGAATCGTTTAACTCTTCCCCTACAGTCAAATATTGTTAAATTTGAAGTAGTTGCATTTTTAAAATCTTTAATACAAAATTGGTCATTTCTGAAGATGAAATTTTTAAATTTCAAGCCCTTCTAATTTGAAGTTATATAATTTAAGCATTTCAACAACTGTATACAAATATTTCGATTTATTTTTTTACCTACATCTCTTAATACAAAAGAAAACTATCTACAAAAATCAATTGAAAAATAAAATTCTTTCTTCAGCTCAGAACTCTTCGCAAAAGGCACACGGCTAGCTTAGAACCACTTTTTTGTGAAAAATTGACATAAAAAGCTTTTAAGCATGAAATCACATACATTTTTCAACAAAACTACAAAATATTGAATTTCCCATCTTTAATATTTCACGAAATATAGCAACGAAAAGCTGAAACATAGAAGCTTCAATGTGGACAGACAGACCAACGTACTTTATTATTTTCAACAATTGCATCCTACAATTTTTCTGATTTTTTTAAAATTTGAGTCAGAAAAACAAACAAAACGTGGAAATTTGATAAAAACCGGGAAAGACGAATTTCACATAAATGTAAATATAAATGTAAATGGTTGGTGAATGTAGGTCAGAACGAGTATTTTTATGAATGCATTACAATATTGAATTGCAAAAATATTGCGTGCATAGTAGGGTGGTTCACAAAAAACTTGTTTTTATTTTCCGGCGGCTATTTAGCGACAGTTTGTTTCTCTGGGTAATATAATACTCTCCACTTTTTTCAGATTTTTAAAAATTTGGTAGAGGCTGCGAGCATCAAGTTCACGTGAAAATCGAGATTTTCGTAGTTTTTGATTTTTTTTAAATAAACATGTTAGTTCCAGAGAAATATCTTATGAATAAAAATTGTAGCCAATACAATGGACAGAACTCTCATTTTGTGTCCGATTGAAAAAAAATTATTTGGCGCGGAAAAAACTCCTGAAATGTACGATTTCTTGGAACAGACATATATAAGAGCCTAATTGTGCCGCTAAACATTTTTCGTAAGGATTGTCAAAATTCGGGGACCTTTCCCATACAATAATAAAGAAATATATAACAGATATGAGATACAAAATTTAAAACCTGGGCATAAAAACAAATATTTAGCAAAAAAAAGCATCTTAAAAAAGGCTTTTAATGTTTTCATCACTAAAGTTTGAAAAAATAGCAATATACTCGTACATTAATATGAGAAAGAAAGAATAACTTTTGCTGTATGAAATAATTATTCATATTCGCAACAAATATACAAATGAACTATAAGATGATCGTAGAAAAAGACTGAAGAAAATTTTCTGATGCCAGAAAGTGTACGATAATGAAAGAACTTGGCGTAAAGGATTAATGGTTTCTCCATCGCTCAAATTTGATAAATTAGCAGTATACATAAATAGGAGGAAGCAAGAATAACTTATATAAAATCCTTTTCTAATATTTTCTTATATTCACAACAACCCTTTTTTTCTGGCTTCAGAAAATTGTCTTTGGTGTTTCTATACGATTATCTAACAGTTTATGCGCATGTTTGTTGCGTACATAGAAAAAAAATGATTTAATACAACATAAGTTATTTTTTCTTTCTTCTGCTTACGCATATTGTAATTTCATCGAATTTTTGGGATAAAGAAACCATTAAAAGCCTCTTTTAAGAATTTTTTTCTGTTTAATATTTTTTCTGTTGCCCAGGTTTCAGATTTTTCATCTCACATGTATCATATATTTCTTCCTTATTGTACTAAATATATATATTTCAAAAAATCGAAAACTACAAAAATCTCAATCTTTACGTAAATTTGATGTTCGCAACCTCTACCAATAATTTTGAAAATCTGAAAAAATTAGGAGAGTATTTTTTCACTTAGAAAAACAAACTGTCGCGATACGGTCGCTGAAAAATGAAAACATGTTTTTTGTGAACCACCGTAGTGCACTGCCGTGCAAATGAAAATAAGCGTATCTGCAATTTTTATCGAAAATGAGATAAAGTCGTCAGTACGTTCATGATATTTCCCTTTACTTGAATATGTATGAGAAAAATAAAAATTGATAGCGATAAGTAGTTAATTTTTGAAAAATAATTTACCGTATCTGCGGGAAAGACATACTATATAAATGGAAAGAAGCGCAACTGGATGATGGAGTCCGCGTCATGCTACGCATGCGCGCCGTTCAGTTGTTTCGTTTATTTTGAATAAGTATAGTGTTAATATTGAGTAAAAAGTTGTCTAAATTTAACGATGTTTATGTAAATCTATATTTTAAAGATATTTAGATGTGTGCAGATAAATTGAATTTAGTTAATTGTTCGATGGTAACAGATGTTTGTTTTGAAGGTTATGATTTAAAAAATTTTCTGACAATTATTATTTTTTTTAATAGGATATTTGCAATGTTTTAAGTATTATTTCAATCAAATAAATACCAAATGTAACAATAAATGTGATTGCCTCATGTAGATTGCCTTACGTAAATTGAGAAGTAAAATCTTCGTCAGAAAATACTGTTCCCTTTTTCAGTCCCATTAACTAACATTAATTTACGTGATAAAGTTATAAAGTACCATTCATTTCCAGAACAAAATCATAATAGATGCAAATAATTATAAATTTACTAATTAACAAATCAAGACATTTTTGTTTGAAAAAAAATTCGTACAAACTATTAGCTAGAATGCGTGATATAATATTAGAATTCCTCTACAGTTCGATAAATGTTAAATTTCATATTCTTATATATCTTTTAATACATTTATTTACATATATAGAAAATTGGACATTTTATTTGCGTTTTCTGATGATACTGAGTGATTTTTCATTATTTAAATGTTCTTGTAGCGGATACGGTATTTCCAGTAAAAGCAGTTGAAATTGTAAGTAAGCGTTACTGAAAATTCTCACTGAAAATGATAAAAATACGTCTTTCTTTCCGCGAAATCTAAAAATGCAGTGTTTTTTATGTAGACAGCCACTTTTGGTTTTTAAAACTGGTTAAAATATGAGCGTGGTATATCATAGTGGTTTTTCGCTTCCAGCGTAAAGTTGACTCCTCTGCAGATACACTCATTTTCATTTGCACGGCAGTCTATGGGTATATATAAAATTTGAAAATCGAAATTTCAAAAGCAACGTACAGTCGCTATGTGAATTTGAAGGTAAAATCTTCATTTTCAGGGTTTTTTAATCCGGGGCATCATTATTTATAACTGCAGTTTTCCTATAAATTACTCCTGTGAGGAAGTCTAAATTGACTTCGATACATGTTGGTCCCCAGTAGTATAAAAAAAGACGGATGAAAGAAGAAGTGAGAGGTTGGCATGGTTGACTCTTTCTTCTTCTTCCATTCTTTTTCTTTTTGTTGTACATTTATTGTACATTTGTTTCTAGTGTCTCTAGTGAGCCATAGAAGTGGGTAGTTTCAAAATCTATTTTTGATTTGTGAACTTTTTGGATGTTTCCAAGTTAGTACGCAAACAAATTTTCATAAGAAAGTAGATTTAATTTCAATATTTGAGAATCCCTTATAGTTTCGGTCGGGTGTCTGTCCGTCGTACTTTTTTCCCGGGAGGAGAAGTGAGGGATGATAAGGGTAGAGAGGGGAAGTGATGTTTGGGAGGAAATGAAGGGTGAGGAAATGAGGGGAGGGGATGGCAAATGAGTGGGCGTGAGGATTTGTATGAGGAAGTGAAGGGTGGAAAGGAAAACTGAGGGTAGGGGAAAGTGAGGGGAAATGAAGGATGGAGGAAGTGATGGGAGGGGAAAGTAGAGGTTGGGAGGGGGGTAATGGGGGAAGGGATAAGTTAAACGTTTGAAATACTATATTAAATAGGCTACGAAACCCGTTTTTGTAGGTGCATGTCACCTAATTCTACTAATTTTCTTGATGAATGTTACATATCTGATAGTATTACTCTAAAAATATGTAATTTTTTGTTTACAGCCGATGCTCGTGGAAACGAAACGAAGTGGGATTGAGGGCGATGGCGAAGTAGAATTTTACAGGCTACGCTCGTTTTCAATAACTGCAAATGGTGTTTTCAACCTCGGTGACTCTTTAAAAAGTCGACGAAGCAGAAGTATTAACAGTGTCACGTCTTCTGGTACCAGTTGCAGTAGCAGTAGAGATGCCAGACTTCTTAGGTAGTACACACATTTTTGTATTTAAAAAAACGTTTTTAAGTATATAACTCGTTTGCTATTTATTCTTAATGAGAGTAAAAATTAAATTGCTTTCTGGTGGGATTAATATAGAAAAAACAACCATGAAGTGCAGGAAGCAGAGACTTTGAAAAGTGCTAACATATTCAAAAATTATCTGAATTTAGAACAATAACCGTGTAAATTGTGATAAAGCATTTGCGCACCGAACATAGTGAATCTATTTAAGGGAAAATACTCTATTAATTTTTCATATAGCATAGAAACAGATGGATAAAGACGGGGCTGAACACTGTGGAAACGTACAGCACTAGAGACATGCAGTGGTGGGAAGAAACATCGATCCATTGGAAAAACAAGTTGACTTGTTCTCGCCAACTTGAAATCCATTCGTCATCCATAAGCCAATAAATTAATAACACTATATAATTTTCGAAGTCATTTAGTTTCAATAGAATTATTATTCTGATACAATTTCAAAAAATGTGATTCAATTTTGGAAACATGTAGCGGAGAGTGGTACATATTGGATAACAGTACAATAGTACCTGCTGAATAACGGCCCTTATGCATAGTAGGAATAAGATTAATGCACTTTAATAATTTTTTACAAGAAGTAATTTGATTATACTTCTTGTGAAAAATTATGTGAGTCCAAATTGTCGTTCCTGTTATGAGAAAATTCGTATTATCCAGTATGTACTAGTCTCGCCTAAATATTGCGTTTTTTTCAACAGACTTTGAAAGGAATATTTGAAGTTTATGCACTTTTTGTCAGATACAGTTTAGACTTTCAAACGTCACTATACAACACCGCACTGGTAGTCTTTTTCTTTTACTATCACGTTTTCAACTCCTTGGAGGATTGTGCTAATCTCACAATGGGGGAAAATACAGCAAGTTTCTTGTGAAAAGTTTTTGTAAACACAACCACGAGTCGAGCATATTGAACGTGCAGATAGTGTAGATTGTAGGTATCTTTCTCCAACGTTCTGCAATTAGATGGTAGCTACTAAAGTTCGATCTTTTTCTTACTGTTTACTCTCCTAACGACCTTTCCTTTGAGTGAGATGGTGCTCTGTATTGATAGGGTGTAGTGTTGACGATGTGGAAATGCAGAGAATGGATTAAATATAAGATAATGACGTATTCAATGATTATCTTCGAAATTTGGAAGAAAGCTTAGTCTCACGTCAAAAAATAAGCAAATAATTTCCTGTTATCTGTAAGATCCCTCGTTTTCGTTGAGATCCAAAATTTCTCACAGGGAAGAGGAAAGAGAAGCCAATAAATAATATTTATGAATTTAATATACTACATGGGCTGAAAAGTCTTCGGCCTGACACAGAGATGACGCCACAAACAAAAAATCTGTATGCTTG
>JAUMHM010088163.1:0-10000 GCA_032362435.1 Melikaiella ostensackeni
TTTTTGTCAAATGTCCACGTTTTGAGACCCTCTGAACTTGAAAAACAGGTTTTTACGAATGTGGCTGTCTGTATGCCTGTCTGTATGTCTATCTGTCTGTGAGCAGAATAACTTTTGAAAGAATTAATCTATTGGATTGGCCTTTGTAACACTCCATCCGTGTCGAAAACTGAAGGTCATGTTCGTTAGCCAGCCGTTTGGATAAAAATGCAAAAAGTTGGAGCATTTTCAAAATTTCTGAGACCATTTTTTTAAGATTTAAAAATTTTATGTACGGCTATCCGTAGTACTCAGAAAATCGAACAATTCATCCCCATAATTTTTTTCGATAAAAAGAAAATTATGAGAGTTATAGCATTTACAAAATTCTAAAAAGGAAACGAAAATCAAAATTTTAAGCCAAACAATGCAGGATATGAAAAAAAGTCAAAGAGAGAAAAACGTTTCTTTTTGAAAGCCTTACAAGATTGTCATAACAACTTTCATAATCTTCTTGAATAATCGAAAATTCAAATTTTGAGCCAAATAACGCGGAATACGAAAAAAAGTTAAGATATCAAAATTTTTGCTTTTACGAAGGCCTATAAGCTTTTTTCTGAACATTTTTTGGTAAAAGGCATAGTTTGTTTTTTAGGTATGGAAAATGATATTAGAATATTTTCATTTTAATTTTTGAGCCAAACGACGCGAGATAAGAAAAAAAGTCAAAAGAGTAGAATTTGTGCTTTTAAAAAGTCAGAGAAAATTGCTGTTAAACATTTCTTTATAGGAACAAACGTAAAGGATTAAGATAAATTTTCAATCGTCTTTTTAAGTATTTATTTTTATATATTATACTGTTACTGTAACTAGTCACTTTTTTTTTCGTAACGATAGTGGTAACGAAATTACTATTGTAGGTAAGTAACGAATTGGTAACTAGTAACATTTTTTTCAGTTACAGTAACTATAAAAATCGTTACTTTCTTAGTTACTTTCGAAATGTAGTTCACAAGTCTTTTTCACGACAATCAATCAATTTTATTACTTTTCCAACTATTTTTTCAATTTCACTATTCAAATTGTGACGACAGATAGCCATAGAGATTTATAGACCAATATAGGAAAATTGAAATGTTTCTCCCATCCTAGGTTCAAAATTTTCTAAAATCTATAAAAACACTTAAAAAGAAGTAAAAAATAAGTTCAGTGTTGAATATCCATTTCTCTTTCGCTAATAATAAGTTTTTTAAACCAGAAATTTAACTAATCCAGTTATTTTAATTATTATTTTAGCTGTAAATTCATCCTCATTGATTAAGATTTTTATTACTTGGTTGAAAATTTAATGATTTTGTTTAAAATTGAACGATTTTGAAAGAAAATCATTTCATTTGGTTAAAAATTCAACTGTTTTGTTGGAAATTAGTTTTATGGTTGAAACTGTTTTTGATTTAAAAGTTAAGGATTCGTCTTTTTTCGTTGAAAATGAATTTTTTCAGTTGAAAATTTAACTATGACATTCCTGGTTTAAAATTGATCTTTTTTAGTTGAAAATTTATATATTTTATTTTAAATTTGTCTTTTTTGGTAAAAAATTAATCTTTCGTTTGAAAATTCATCTCTCTTTTGTCAAATTGCACTATTTTGTTGAAAACTGATCTTTTGTAGCTGAACATTCATGTGTTTAGTGAGAAATTCATCTCTTTGGCTTCAAATTAAACAGTCTTGTTGAAAATTCTTATTTTTTGGATGAAATTTAATTTGTTACTGTTTTCATTGAGAATTTATCTTTTTGGATAATGATTTTATTTATTTGATTGAAAATCAACTTTTTTGTTAAACTCGCCTCTTTGGCTTCAAATCTGAAAAATCTGGTTGATTTTATTTATCTCCTGACTGAAAATTCAACTATTTTGATGAAAGTACTTTTTTTGGTTGAATATGATTGTTTTTGATTTAAAATTAAACTATTTTTTAGTGGAAACATCAACCATTACATTTTTCGTTGAGGATTCATCTTTTTCCGTTAAAAATTAATTTTTTCAATTAAAAATTTAACTATCCCATTTATGGTTGAAAATTGATCTTTTTTAGTTGAAAATTCATGTATTTTGTTTAAAATTCGCCTTTCTTTGGTAAAAAATTATTTTCTTGGTAGAAAATTTATCTCTTTGGTTTCAAATTTAACTATTTTCGTCTTTTTGGCTTGAAACTTCAACAATCTGGTGATTTTTTTCTGTCTGGATTGTAATTCAACTATTTTGTTGAAAAATTCTATTTTGGTTGATTGTAACTGCTTTTAATTTAAAGTGAAAATATTCTTTGGTTAAAATATCAACTATTACATTTTTGTTAAGAATTTATCTTTTTTCGTTCATAATTTTTTTTTTCAATTCAAAAAAATTCATGTATTTCGTTACCTTTTTCATTGAGAAAAGATCTTTTTTGGTTGATAGTTGAACTACTTTGTTAAAAAATTTTTTTGTGTGTTGAAGATTCATCATTTTAGTTGAAAATTCATCTCTTTCGTTGAAAAATTAACTATTTTGTTAACATTTTTTTGGGTTAAACATTGATTCTTTCAAATGAAAATTTAACCATTTCATTTTTGGTTTAAAATTTATATTGTTTAGTTAAAGATTCAACTATTTGGTTGGTTATTTCTCTTTTTTATTTGAAAATTCATGTATTTTGTTTAAAATTCGTCTTTATTTGATAAAAAATTATGTTCTTTGTTGAAAATTTATCTCTCTGGTTTCAAATTTAACTATTTTGTTGAAAATTCATATTTTTTGGTTGAAATTTCACCTGTCACATTTTTCATTGAGAATTTATCTTTTTGGATAATTTTTTTTTATTTGGTTGAAAATCAACTTTTTTGTTGAAAATTCGCCTTTTTGGCTTGAAATTTCAACAATCTGGTTGATTTTATTTCTCTCTTGACTGAAAATTCTACTATTTTGATCAAAATCCTTTTTTTGGTTGAATATCACTGTTTTTGATTTTAAATTAAACCGTTTTTTGGTTGAAATATCAACTATTATATTTTTCGTTGAGGATTCATCCTTTTCCGTTAAAAATTCATGTAGTTTGTTGAGAATTCTTATTTTTTGGTTGAAATTTAAAATATTACATTTTTCATCGAGAAATGAACTTTTTTGGATAGAAATTTTATTATTTCGTTGAAAATCAACCTCTTTGTTGAAAATTCGCCTTTTTGGCTTGAAACTTCACCAATCTGGTTGATTTTTTTCTGTCTTGACTACAAATTCAATTATTTGATTGAAGGATTGTTTTTTGGTTGAATGAAACTAAAGTAAATCTAAAGAATCACTTTTAGAAAGAAATAATTAATTTTTAACGGCAAAGAGATTCATAGCCCAAAATAGGAAAGCTGAAATTTTTCTTCCACGCTGAAATTTAAAATTTTCTAAAACATTCCTTGCTTCAGAAATATTATGTGGGTCATGACTGACCTACGAATTTCATTAAAAAGTGTAATAACTATCACTCGAAAGTTATAAATAAAGTTTTAAGAAATTTAAATTTAGATATATTTTTTAAAATACAAAAGTGACTAAAAAAGTAAAGATCTTTACTTTTTTGATAAATGCAACTAAAAAAAATTAAATTTTGAATCGGTAACGATAACGATAACTAGTTACTTTTTTCGTGATGTAACGGTAAGGATAACTAGTTCCTTTTAAAAAGTACTTACCGATCACTGCTAATATCTGCCAAAGAATAATGTAGTATTTAAGTATGTAGAATATATTTCAAATGTTTTTTTTGCGAATGAATCATTTATTAAATAATAATAAACACAGTAACGGGCTAACAGACTCTCTTAGAAAATTGAGAAGCGATTAGGGAATTTCAATTTTCGTTCAGGGAAAATTCAGGGAAAAATCAGGAAATTTAAAAATCCTTCTTTACTCGCCACCCTGCGCATAATGCATAACGCATAAGCTTCTCGACCAAACACAGTCCTCCATTTTATGCATGCGAGAATCACCATGCATCAGATGGGGGACTGTGATTTGTCGAGAAGCTTATGCGTTATGCATTATGCGCTATGCATGTGTGTGCTTCCCGCTTTAGGTAGAAAGCGAATGAGCGTGCGAGAAAACACCAAAGGGCTCGTAGAAGGGGAAGAAGAATCCCTAGGTAGGTGTCCCCCTCCGATTTCCTTCGTTCTTACATGTTGTAGTACTTGAGAAAATACGTGACACGTGTTTTTTCTTATGTACTCAAAACAGGTTTCAGGGGGTGAAAACCGCCCTTGAAAAGGGTGGTGCCAAATGCCCATCTAATTATTTCACATATAACAGAATCATTCACAGCGAAACCAATTCTAAAAATATCCTCGCAATGATACATGGAGAATGTGATATTTTAAAATTTGTCAAAAAGTTTTTATGGGAATGAGCTATCCAAAAATATTTTTTATCACACAAAAAATTGCCAAACAGGAGTAAATTCAAGTCGAAAAATCTGGAAAAAATATATGTGGCACGCGATAACAAAAATGTGTTGTCCAATCATTTGCTTCTACAACTCATAGCTACACTATCCAGCCCATGATTTCTGCGGATGGAAAGCTTCTATCTCCACTTTTTCTTGTGTAAAAAGAGCCTACTGGAAAATTTAGACCCATCGTGGAAGAAACCATTTTTCGGCCTATCAAACGTCTTTGTAGCTGTATCCAGATCTGGAATGCGCCTTCTGGTAAATTTGTGTATTTTATAAAAATTTTTAGAGATACAATAATTTTATTACAGTTATCAAATTTAACGTACAAATTATTTTTCTTGCAGAACATGTTTAAAGCTGGTTGCAAAATGTATTCTTTCCGAACGTAGGATCGACAAGCGTGTTATTCATAGACTCGTGAACTGGACACTGCCCAGAAGTTGTACGGCAAGCAACACCAGCTGCTGAAAATAATTATTATTCCTATGATCATACCAAAAGGTACTACTGGAAAAATTGAGCCCTTTGACGTCTGCGGATTTTGCACATGGAAAAATTACGTGCCACATTTTTCAGATCCAGTTATACTCTTACAATATGACAAGAACCTGCACAAACGAAATAATATAAAGTTACAGTCTTTAGTATATAATCAATTATCTTCACCAAGGTATCACAATATTTTCAAGTACTCCTAGTTCAAAAGTGATTACGTCGTCGAAAAACCAGCAGAATTTGAAAATCCGGTAGACTTTTCCGCTAAAACATTTTCCAACACATTATGTGAAATTCAGTGATGCCAAAATATAGCCGTTATTATAGATGTTCGTGGTAGAAAAAAAATCTTTGTTTTTCAAACATTTCTTCGAAGAGCATCACTACTGTACCACGTACAATGAATAAACAAGTCAAATGATGATTGCTGGTCTGACAAACTTTATTTTGTTAATGCGTGGCATATATCTTTTTCCAAATTTTTCGGCTTTAATTTACTCCTGTTTCGCAATTTTTTGTTTAATAAAAAATAATTTTGGGGTAGTCGACGTCCATAAATTTTTTTTTGACAAATTTGAGAAAATAACATTTTTTATGTCTTATCATGAGGAGATTTTTGTAGTGGTTCCGTTCACAAAAGTTACTGTATATTAGAGAAACATAATAAGATGCACTTAAAGGTGGTTACCCCCTATACAAATTTTTTTCGTGAAAATCCAAAAACGTGTAAACTTTATTTTGTCATCGCGTGCAACACATATTTTTTCCAGATTTTTCAGCTTGAATTTACTCCTGTTTGGCAATTTTTGTCTGATAAAAAAAAATTTTGGAGTAGCTCATCCCTATAAAACTTTTTCGACAAATTTGAGAATATCACATTCTTCATGTCTCATTGCGAGGACATTTTTCGAATTGGTCTCGTTGTGAAAGCTTCTGTTATTATATGTGAAATAATTAGATGGGCATTTGGTAAGGGGCCGTCCATATACCACGTGGACAATTTTTTACCACTTTTTGGCCCCCACCCTTACTCTCCCTTGTGGACAAACGTGTTCTTTTGCCCCCCCCCTTTCCCGGCTCCTCTGTCCACGTGAACTTATTATATATAGATTTTATGAAAATGTGGATATTCTTACAAGGAGATGATCAGAGTTGGGATTTTTTTTCAATCTCATAAATTCTCTGATAAGATTTCATTGGATGACTATCAATTTGCCAAAAACTTAATTGTGCATGACTAACCGTTATGGAAAATTTGGCTTTTTCGAAAAAAAATGGTTATGGATTGAAATTTTTACCTATTAAAGTTTCATGTAAATTTATGTAAATATAACATTTTTAATACTTGTTTTTAATACAAAATGAAACTGTCAATTATTGAAGAGAATTAAAATTTGAATTTTCAACAGTTGAAAATAGAATGAAATTGAAAATTCAACTGCTGTATATTCAGTTATGAACTTTCTTCGATTTTCAACAATTGAGAATTCAAGTGTTTAAAATTCAATTTTTTATTTTCTTTGACTTTTCAACCAGTTGAAATTTCAAGAAAAAAGGGAATTTCATATTAAAAACAAGTGTTAAAAATGTTACATTCACGTCAGTTTGAATTAGAATTTTATAAATAAACATTTCAAACCACAAAAAAAATTTTGATTGAAAAAAGTCGATTTTTTCGAAAACGGACGGCCGTTTTTTTCTTCAACTTTCAACAGTTAACATTTCATTTTTTTTTGTTAAAGATTCATCATTTTAGTTGAATTTCGTTTTTCTTGTTTGAAAATTCACCTCCTTTGGTTGAAAATCTTATTTGACTGAGAATTTAATTATTTTTTTGAAAATTTAACAATTTTGTTAGAAATTCATCCTTTTTGGTTGAAAATTCGTCTTTTTGGTTGAAAGTTCAACTGTTTTGTTAAAAATTTCTATTTTTGGGTTGAAAATTCAACTATTTTGGTAGAAAATCCAACTACTTGGTTGGAAATTAACTTTTTGGTGAAAACTCATATTTTCGTATTGAAAATTCAACTGCTTTGTATGAAATTCGTCTTTTTAGTTTGAAACTTCAACAGTTTGGTTGAATTTGTTTTTCTTTCTTGACTGAAAAATCTTTCTCAGTTGAAAATTCAATTTTTTTTGTCAAATTTCGTCTTTTTGGTTTGGAACTTCATCTGTTTTGGTAGAAATTTCTTCTAATCATCTTTTTTTGTTAAAGATTCAACTGTTTGGTTGAATATTAATCTGTTTTGATCGAGGATGCAAATATTTTCTTGAAAATTAGTCTTTTCCGGAATTCAACTATTTTTGATTCAAAATTAAAACACTTTTTGCTTGAAAGTTGAACTACTTTGTTGAAAGTTCATTTTCTTGCTCGGAACTTTATTTTTTATAATTGAACATTGAACTATTTGGTTACAGATTAATATATTTTGTTGAAAATTCTTTTTTTCTGGTAGAAAATTATTCTTCTTGGTTAAAAATTCATCTTTTTGGTGGAATATTCAACTGTTTTGGTAAAAAATTGAAGTATTTGGTTGGAAAGTAACTTTTTCGTTGAAGACTCATATTTTCGGGTTGAAAATTCAACTGCTTTTTCTAAAATTCATTTTTCTGGCTTGAAACTTCAAAAATTGGGTTGAAATTGTTTTTCTTTCTTGACTGAAAAATCTTTATTAGTTGAAAATTAAACTCTTTTGTCAAATTTCGTCTTTCTGGTTTGAAACTTCATCTCTTTTTGTAGAAATTTCGTCAAATTATCTTTTTCTGGTTGAAAATTCAGCTGTTTGGTAGAAAATTAATCTGTTTTGGCTGAGGATTCAACTATTTTGTTAAAAATGAATTTTTTCGCTTGAAGTTTAATCTTTTTTAGTTGAAAATTTAACTAATTGGTTAAAAATTCATGTATTTTGTTAAAAATTCGTTTTTTCTGATGGAAAAAGGTTATATTTACATAATTTTACATAAGAATTTAATAAATAAACATTTCAGTCCATACAATTTTTGTTTGAAAAAGTCGATCTATTCGAAAACGGGTCGCCATTAGCAAATAATGTTTTGGCAAATTAACAGTCATTCAATGGACTCTCAGTAGGGAATTTATCAGATTTGAGAAAAAATCCCAACTCTTATCGACTCCTTGTTAGTATTCTGAAGCAAGGAAGCAAAAAGGAAGAGTAAATTGTCTAAAAATTCGGTTTTCCTTCAAAATATAAGTTTATTGATACAGAATATTAAGTCCAAACAAAAAATCGTGAGAACATCGTTAATTTTTCCTGTTTTTCTGAAAAGAAATTCGCATATTCAGATGAACGCGTTTCCACGTAGACTTTGAAACAACCCGCCCGGTCCCCCTCGTGGACAATAAAAATGTGAATTTTTGAATTTTGTAAGCACCACACCCTTAATTTCTTCCTTATGGGGAACAAATACTGCCATAAATTTTCTTTTATCTTCAAAAAATTTTTTAGAGGTTCCGCTATGCCGTTTTAAATCTGAAAATTAATTTTCTTAGCTTCTTATTTTTTAAAAATACACATTTGAGACTCAAAAAGTCTTTCACCGTCAGGAATTATTTGTTATTCTATGAGGAATAAGCCCTTAATTGTATGAAACAAACAACATTATTTCCAAGATCTTATGGGACTTAAAATACGAAAATTGGTAATTTCATTACAATTATTGATCTGAAATGGCCTTTACACATTTTATTTCCTTCAATAATATGCACAGAATTTCTTCTAAAATTTAAAAAGAATATTCTCCATATTGAATAAATGGAAAATATTTATACCGGGTGATAGAGAAAAATCTTGAATTTCGAAATACACAAAAATCCATGCGTGCGCGTGCACGCGTGTGTATTTTGTGTGTGTAGATGTGTAGATGCCCTTGCCACGCCCGTAACAGCTTGGGGGTAGTCCAGAACCGCCCCTGTAATATTAGCCCTAATATGAAAACTTGTGTGAGAAATAGATGGAGAATTTTCAGTATAAGAGCGATTTTTTGTACCTTGAATCAATCTTATTAGAAATATTTTTATTAATTTTTTAATTTAGAGTGGGTCGCAACGTTTACAAAAACCGAAAAAACAAAAAACAACATTTGAAAACTTGAAATGTTTCCATTGCCTATGACAAAATTTCATGCCGAAAGCACCCAAAGAAGTTTTATTTCTCTAGCGCTTCGCTCGCAAGTTTGAGCGCACCTAGCGCGCGCGTCTGTCGGATGTCGCGCTTCGCCCTCGATAGTATGTTTATTTCGCGCTACGCGCTCGGTCTTTGTACTTCCTCTACATTTTTCCACAGACTTTTTAAAATTGAAGGTCCAACCACTGACAAATGTAATTTGGTGATTCTGAATTCTCTCTTGTTAAAGCTCCTTCGGCTTTAACAAATACATTCTCATGATGTGTCTCGCGGTTCGTGCTTGATTAAAGTACGTCCAAATCGCAAACTTTTCTACATTATGTTGAACTCTATTATATTAAGTGTATGTTATATTAATTTCTGGTCTGAAGTAAATATGTAGATTTTTTTCAGATAAAAAATTTAGTTGCTTCAAATTTTTTCATATCTCGTATAGTTTTGGTGGAATGTGGTATTTTTTATTTTTAATAACTTTTTTCACGATTAAAACAGAAACTGAGCGCCTAATCAAAAAATGATTCTAAGAAAATTTGTAGATCCTTTTGAGTTGAGTAATTTATTTCTTCAAGATTTTATCGTATTTTGCATAATTTGTCCGGAAAATGTAGTTTTTATTTTTTAAAAACATTTTTTCACGATTAAAACAAAAAACTATGCGTCTTATCAAAAAAATAGTTTCAAGTAAATTTGTAGAATTTTCAAAGGTGAACAACTTTGCTTTTTAATATTTTTTTCGTATCTCCTATAGTTTGGCTGAAAAATGGAATTTTTGATTTAATAAAAAGTATTTTTGATTGATAAAACCAGAACTGTTAGTCAAAAATGGCTGGTTCGCCACCTCGTCGTTTCTTTTTAGGCCTTAAAACAGTGTGTCGGAAGGCAATCCAATCGGACAATTCCTTCGA
>JAUMHM010088173.1:0-28301 GCA_032362435.1 Melikaiella ostensackeni
CCGCAACCTGAGGACGCGTTCGGTGGCTTTGTCATAGGCCCTTCGGTTCGACTCCAACGGAACCGAACCGAACCGAAGATATATATATATATTTTTTTTTAACTGCCTTCTTTTCTCAGCCTGTTCATCTCAAATGAATAAAATATCTATCATTATTTATTACATCAAAATAATATAATCAATTCTCACAGCAGCTTTTTATTGCAGGATGTATCTAGGTTTACACCACAAAAGTTTACATCTACGGTTCCTTTTCAAAAGGAGACATTTTGTGTTAGGTATCTCCATAAATAAATTATAACACCCACTTAATAAATACTTTCACTATAATAAAACACTAAAATTGCTTTCTTTTAGTTTGGAAACTGCTAGATAACTGTCTGTTTTTATATTATATCTCTAATGTTCATTTTTAACGAATTTTTTTTCTCTGAATCAAAATATTATTTCATCACACCAACCCAAATACTTATACATTAAGATGTGACTAGGTTGCCGAGTTTCTTTTGTGTCAAGTTGTTCTTTTTTCGTGGGCCAAAAATTAATTTTCGCATATCGACGCATTCGGTTTTGAAAATAAAAATCCAGCACATAAGCCAAAACGTCTCTCGCATGTTCATCGCATGGAAATTGAAATTGCTGTTGAGTTATTTCGCATACAACTAAATCAAAAACATTGCTGCTTTTGCACTGATTAGGAAAAGATTCTTCAAATTTTCTCATCGAAAATTCCTTAAAGACTTTAACTTTATATTTCTGACAAAAAAACCGCGAGATAATAAAGAGAAACTATTTATTTGAGGAAAATGTATGAATATTTACATTTTGCGGAGGTTCCTTTCGCGTTACTTACCTATGATACTAGAGGCCTTTTCGTACCTTGCTTGCCGGTAGAGGCAGGCAGCCGGCCTGCGGAATGTCCACAAGAGTGCAAAGGATGCAAAGCATATGCAAAGTAAAAAGAAGAGTGAACTTATTTGACTCCAGCGATTTTTCTTTATTGTTCATAGCTATTTATTCCAAAATTTTGTTACAAATAGACGATTCAACGTTCTGAGCTATTCATCACGAAATTTCGTGATAAATAGCCCATATCGTGCAATCGGCTATTAATCAAGAAATTTCGTGATGAGTAGCAAATTTCTAGAAAACTAATTTATAATAAAAAGAACATAAAAAATGTACTCTTTTTGTATCGCATTTTTCCTTATGCACATTTTGTGTTCTTTTTATAAAAAGTTATTACTTTTTTGCTCAAATTGATTCGAACTGTAATATTCAACGTTTTAACTTCAATTTAAATTCACAAAAATACCATTTTTATATGGGATAACATTTCCCGTATAAATAGCTAGGTAAGAACTCCGAGCTATTTATAGAGCATTGAATCGGCTATTTATACGGAAATTTTGTGATAAATAGGTCAAATCTCTGAATTGGCTATTAATCACGAATTTTCGTGATTAATAAAAACGGCCATTTAAATATAGTCTTTCTCGTTTTTAAGCACGTTTTCATGGTCTAGAAGCATAATTATAATTTCAAGATCGTGCAATGTGTAATAATTTTTTTTCTGAAAACACGAAACAGATTATGAGCAAAACATGAGATGAAAATAAAAAGCTTTAACTTCATTGCGATTTAATACGTCTTTTCCCAATAATGTAAGAAATTAGAGAATCATCGAAATTTCACTCTGAAATGAAGAAATATTCCCGATAAAAATGTATATATTTTTTAAATTCCTAATTAGTGGTATTAAGTGAGCAGTGAAGGCACCTGAAAAAAATGATAATTCTGGAAGGGAAATAAGAAAATATTTTCAGTCGCATAGATTCTTCATTTACTTGCTATCACACGTTAGAAAAGTAAATATATCATAAATCAAGGACCTGTTTTTCTAAATGAGTTTTTTTATTGTGGAGGATGTTGTAAAAGACCTTGTCTTTTTACAAGAATTATAAATGTTTAAAAGCAATTTCTCATTTTTCTAGCTGAAAGTACTGTTGAAATATATTCTATTTTGAATTAAAAAATAAGCCGTATGCTTGTGTACCTATTTATTCTTATAAATAAAGAATCAACTTCTGTGAGCACTTAACGACTACTCACTATATTTTAGAATCCTTTAATCTAACAAATACTTGATTCATTGAATGAAACTATTATATTACGTACTTTTATTTATTTTTACGTGAAATTCTTACGAGCTTCAAAGTATACTTGAGGTCAATTTGACATGGAAAATGAAAACATTTATATATGACGCAGAAAAAAAGTTAAGTTACCAAATTGTTAAGTGAATATAAGTTACAAAATGTATGTTCTCAAAATGAGATTTTTAAAAAATGTCCTCAAGTGCAGAATCACTGTTTCTTAGCGGATTCACCCAATGCAAACTAACTATAAGTGTTACTTTTACAAATATTATTATTTCAGAAACAAAAATTGACCCCCCCCCCCCTCCACAGACAAACTGTTTTGCATTTTCAATACCAAAAAGAATGTTGATGTTCAGTACGTCTTCCAGACTTAGGATTTGTAAAGAGAAAGTAGTTATGTTTCTTTTTTAAAAAAATGAAATTTCATTACGTGCGCCTCTTACTCATTTAAAGCGCGACCTCAATTAACAAATTCATATTTCATTATCTGTAGGTCGCGAAACGTTCAATACGGGCATATTTGAAAGCTTTTTTTATTCTCGCAACATCACCTCTCATACATATTTGCGTTATCTCTGAACCGAAATAAGCAATTTACATGAGCGTGTCAAAAAATTTTTGTAATTTTCATTCTTTTCGTTAATAACAAGAGAGTCTCTGATTTAATTAGCTCGAGTGTTGCTGAGCTACAAAATAAAATCTCTTTAAACGTTCTGAGCGAAAAAATTGCTGAGGTAGCTTAGAGTTTCAACACAAATGTTAATTTGACTAGACTACCTAATTTATTGTGTAAATTTCGAAGTCAATGTGATGCAAATATCGAAATAATTATAGAGACTTTTTCTATAAATTTCAATCCTAAACATCTTTCTTTTAATTTCACATTCATCCCTTTTGTTAGCAGTTCGTGCAAAAAATAAAAAATTTTGATTGCTCGCAAAAAAACTTTCGCACATGAAAAATGCTCTTCCAAAACAAGACATTCATAGAAAATGTAGTGCATGTTGTCAGGAAACTTCCCAAGAAACTGAAAATGATCGAATATGGACTTTTTGAGAAAATCATGTTTCAAATTCAAACACGATCTTTGAAATAACATTAAAATAGAATATTATTACATAATGTATATATTATATTATATAATAAAATATCAGAAATAAAAAAAAAGATTTATTAGGGTTAATTTCATTAATTGTTAGCTTAACTTAACTTTGTTTCAGTAAAATCTCATGAGACGTGTTTGAAACATGTTATGAAAAAATAATTATTTAGGTAAAGTTTTTAGTTTTGTTAGGGTTAGTATTGGTTGTTAGGTAAGAGCAACCTAAAAGCTTTTATTTTGAGGCAACAAATTACTTAAGTTACCAAATTTTCGAATGAATGTGTGAGAAAATAGGGTGGTTTACCAATTGTTTGGTTATAATTATTTTGAAGGGTTACATGGAAAATTCGATTTCAAATTTATATTAAATATTTTTTAGATTTTGAATATCCCGTGAAATATTGTTGCTCGCCGAAAAACTAAACATTCAGAAAATGTTAGAAAAGGTTATTGAAGTGTACATATTTACAAATGTATTTTTTGTTTCAAAACACGTTTTTATGGTCTAAATACATATAAATTTCAGATCGTGCAACGCGTAATAATTTTTTATCTGAAAAAACAAAACTGTTTAGGAGTAAGAATGAAATAGCAATAAGAAGTTTCAACTTTATAGCAACTGAGTAGGTTGGTTTTCACTGATGCAAGAAAACAGAGAATTGTCGTAATTTAACTTTGAAATGAAGAAAATTATAAAAAAATTCGAATACATTTTTTTGATTTTTATTTATTAAGTTTTATCAGTAATTTTTTTCATGTGGAATTGGGGGACTTTTCTGTTTGTCTTCATTATTCAAAGGAGCTCTTAAATATCAAATTCGAAGATTTTCTTAATGAAAAGGAATACAAGGATCACAAAAATTTGAATGATTTAAAATTAGAAGTATTTTTGAAGATGGCACTTTTTAATATTAGGAAGAAAAATATGATTTTTCAGGGTAATATAATTAATTGCTCCTATTTTTCCCATTATAATTCCACAAGTATTATTTGAAATAAGTTTAAAAAAATAATTTTTTATTTTAAATTTGCAATTTTGTTAATGTAGGGAAGCTTGAAAGCTTTTATTCTGACGCAAAAAAAAGTAACTGAGTTACCATATTTTCGAGTGAATAAGTGCCAAAATAGGGTGGTTTTCGTAATTTTTTAGTCCTAGTATTTTTGAAGGGTTACATAGAAAATTCTATCTGAAATTTTTAAATAAAATTTTGAACTTTCCGTGAAATATTGACGCTTTACGAGAAATTAAATGTTCAGAGAACACTAGGAATATTCGTTAAAATTTATATGTTTAATTATAGTTATTTTCGTTTTCAAGGTCTTAGTGCACATAATTTTTTTATCGTGCAATGTCTAACAATTTCATTTCTTGAAATACGAAATAGTTTAGAAGCAAAATATAAAGTAACAATAAAAAGCTTCAACATTATTGCGATCTTTTAGTTATCTTCTTACTAATATAAAAACGCAGTAAAATTATCGTGATTCAACTTTGGAATGAAGAAATATTCCTGACAAGAATATAATTCTTTTTTAAATTCTTCATAATTATTCACTTTTACTTTTTTTATGGTGATCAACTGCACTAAAAAAATTACTTAAATCTTTCTATGTAACGGTGCCATTATAAATATATTTTTCTAAGTGTAATTTTATAAAAATATTGAAGATAGGATCATCAACTGGCGTAATAGAATTGTTCGGGATATGGAGTTTTATTGGTATTTTTTTTCTCTCCGGGGAAGGCCTTTTCTGCTTCTATTTGTTATTTGACACAATTCTTAAATATCTAATTTCAATTTCTTGTTATTAAAAATGATCACAACAAAACACTAAACATTTGATCGTTTGAAATTAGAAGCATCTTTTAATACAGAATTTTTCAATATAAGGACTAAAAATAGGATGTATCAGCATAAATTTGATTTTTTGCAGCCATTTTATTTCATTGTAATTTTACAAATTATGCTTTAAAGTTTATGATTAAAATGAGCCAAAATTTTGAAAATTGAGCGAGTTGCAGGATTTTGAATTTTGAGAATCAACTTATTTGAAAAGCCCGTATCTTCCAAATCGCTGATTGAATTTTAATAAACTTTTCAGGTGTAGCGTATAATTTGAAGGCTTCTTAATGCAATTTGAAAATAAGCAAACAATCGAGAAGAGGCTCAGAAAATCCAGAAATAATTTTTGATTCAATTTTTTGCTCATAAGCATATTTTTCCCTCCTTTTCTTTTCCTTCGCTTCTATCGTTTTGTAAAAAAAACTTTCCTATGCTCAGTATCCCTTAGATTTCATGCGCAAGGGTGTGTCGAAGCAAAATATGTTCGATAAGTAATATTATTTGTTATAAACAAAATATCGAATGGTGTACATTATGGATTGTTCATTTTTAAAGTAATATATTGGCGATAAAATTACTTGCTATTATCGTCAATGTGATACTTGATAATGATACTATTTTTTAGTTTCATAAAGAGATTATATCAACAAATTAAATTTATAAAATACTGTGAACATTTATAGGTAGAGAGAAATCGTATTTTTCTAATTTTTCCGAAACTATATAGCCAGGAATTTCCAATCACGCATTTTAGTGTAAGATTTTGTGAATTATGAGTTATTTTGTTAGTTTTTTCTTTTAACACTTTAGATGGAACGTTGTATATATGAGGCATCTTTTTCTAAGATTTACCAACCCTGAAAAGTGACATTCACTGATCGAACTCAAACTTTGGCAAAGTGTAGTCCTACTAGGCAGTGCTTTACAAGAAAAAAATTTTCCAGTCGGATAAAAATTGCCCGAGCTGGGAGAGGGGAATTTTTGGATTTGCGTTGACAGCCCCTGTTTCGAATTGACTAAACTGCTTTAAGTCTGAATAAACAAAATTATGACCTTCACGTTTTTGATAAATTTTTTTTCGACCTATCGAATGCTTATAACCATTTCTTGAAAAAAATTTGACTCCTTTTTTTCAAAATCAAAAATATTTTTGATTTTCTTCTGAGTTCGACACATTTTTTTTATTTTAAAATAAGAATCAGAATTTTTAATCTCGGAGCCTCAAAGCGTAACGTGACGTTATTTTGAGGAAAATAAATAAAAAGTATTGCGGGGCCTCGACGCCGCTCGATTTATGGCAAATGTAAATGAATAATATCTCAAGTTATAGGAACATTTCAATGAGAATCAACAATTATTATTATTAATAACAATTTTTAACTAATTTTCATTATCTTATGTATTTATGAACAAAAAATTATTTTTTCTTCGAGGAAATAACATGTCTCGTGGAGGGCAGGAAGTACCCTTGTGACACAGAAATAATACTAGTCACACCCCTACCCCTCTCTAATGTCTCGTGAGGGGCGGAAATGTACCCCTGTGACTGGTCATAGAGAAAATGTAGGTCGCACCTCCAGTCCATTTTTTTGAACATTCCGCTACCCTTATCTCATATTATGTTTATCCATTCTGCAGTATTTCTGTTATTCTTGACATTTATTAACCGTTCTCTCGAAAACGATCAGCCGTAGAGTCAAATATCTTCAACCTAAAATCGATATCTCGAAAGGCAATCGAGATATTGGTTTCAAAATTTCAAATTCGTTTTTTTCGCAAAAAATCCTATTGGAATGCGCATCGAAACTTGTCGCCATGCATATCGTATTCTCGTCCATTTAGTGACTTTCTTCACCCTTTCCAGTTTCGCTTAGTAAGATGGATTCTAAAATCGTTGGGGGGAGGGTAGAGTGAATTCAGTCACAATTCTCATCCCTTCCAGAATCCAGCCTCACATGAATTTCCTCACATGAAATTATTTTTTAAAAAAACAGTGAAAGAAATTTGCGGTGTCAGTAATTTTTTGTACCTATACCGACAATTTTCGTACCGATATCGGTCTTGTATACACAACCTTTCAAAAAAGACGGGTCTCAAAATTCAAAATCCTGAGGCTCTCTCAATTCTGGAAATTTTGGAAAACCATTTTTACCATAAACTACACTTACCCAACACAAACGTTTCACCGAGTTTCATCAGAATCGCTAGACTTCCCCTTCAACTCTGATATTCAGGAAAAGAATTGACCTAGCTGATATTCTAAGATAAAAATTAGAAATTATTTTCAGTCACATTACTTGATATTACAAAACTTCACCCATTTTGAATCAGTGGCCTATTATTCTAATTGTAAATGATATTTTATTGAGAAAGGTGTTGCATGAAACCTTCTTATGTATTTTTAAATAATCCCAAAGTCTTCTCACAAGCATTTTTCTTGCATCCATATTTTTTTTTTCAATATCCACAAGAATGAAACGGATTTTCTTTATAAAATCCGATAAATTCTTGACACCCTGAGAATAGAAGTGAATTTAATATTTTTCAACTAAATATGGCATTGTTTTGCATAAATTTTGTATATCGATATACGTGAAAATTATAGCAGAATTTAGCTAATATCAGTGAGATACGATAAATGTTTGCATTATCCTAAAATTTAAGAAAAGTAGAGGGAAGTGCCAACAAGGTAGAAGCTTGTTGTAATTTGTCACCCTCTTATTATAACAATAATACCGCAGATAACAAACAAACAGATGGTCTCTGAAATCGTGAATATTTTGGATGAGTTTAAAACAAAATTTTTTTATTTATTTTATTTATTTTAATTTTTTTATTTTTTGTTTAAAAATATTTCTTTGTTTCAAAGTTGAAACACGAAACTTAGCTTTCCTCATACAGCAGTAAAAATATTCCATGAAAATCGCAATATAGATAAATCTATTTGTTTTTTTGTCTCATGTTTTGCTCTTAAAGTGTTATGTATTTTCAGATAATACATTATTACACAAACGTGCACTTCACGTCTACGCAGATACTATATAAGGCGACTCTAATAACGGTTTTCATCATTCTCCAAATATTCGGTTTCCTGAAAAAACTCCTTATTTTACGAATTCATTTAAAAAGTAAAAAGTCTTTAGTAAAAAGTCTTGATCGAGAAAATATTGCCTGAATACTTAGTTTTCAAGATGAGAGGAAAAATTTTATTCGCTCTATTACTAAGTAAGTATAAGTTATCTATAGAAAAAAATACATTCTTGCTATGAAGAGATTTTATTCAAGAATTAAATAAGTATATAAATTCTTGATTCTGAATGATTTCTCTTCATAGCATGTGCTGAAGATTAATTAATTAATTATAAAGAAATTATTAATAATATATAAAAATAATAGATAAACGACATGATGTACATTAATCCAAATGATTAATGAAAACCTTATTCATTGATTCTACTAGCATGCAAATGGTATTTTCTACATCCTTACGAATCACCGACCTCCCGTATATTTCCTTTTCGCCTGTTTATTTCCAATCTAAAATTTGTATTTTTTTTATTTTTCAACTTTGAATGAGATTGGAAACTGGGTTCTAGTAGTTTCCTTCGATTCATTCTAAATTGTAAAAGATATTTCGGCATTAAAATAATTTGTTCCCATTCAAAATATAATACTTAATCTCAAAAATACATCTACCGATATTATTTGTTGATTTTATAAACAATTTATGTAAGCGAATTTCCAGTGCCGACATATACCGGTAAAACAAAATTGTTTTTTCCTTGAATTTTTCTTAAATTATGTTGCCAGTGAGATTTAATAATGAAAATTCGTCATTCGATATTATTTGCTGATTTTATAAACTATCAGCGACATGGTGTGATGCCTATAAATGTCTGCTGTAACCATTTCGGGCAAAATTTTCCATTTTTCTTTCAAGTATCATGTACTCTAAATATATATTTTTATTTCTAATACCACCACATTTCAAAATCCAATCATCTGTTCCAGAAATATAGATAATTTAAAGATATTCAACCCCAAAATACAATATGACGTAACTCCCGTAATTTTCAGAATGTTCGAAAATCATTTGAGGTTCACATGTCTGTTATATAGTACTATAATTTCACCAAGTTCCATTCAAACTAAGAGCACGCTTGCAGCTTCTGATATTCCTGACTGAATGAATAAATGGATTTTTATTTTTCAAGCAATCGCAGTTTCGTTCTTGGCCACCTTTGCAGCAGATTGTCCTAGAAATGGCTGCAATAATGTAAGTAAACAAAATCTCACACGGTCTCTTTTATAGGTATTGGGAAACGATTAGTTTGCCTCGAAATTGTAAAGTGAAAAATAAAATATGTTCTCAGGTGAAGGGAGGCCCCACAATCTGCGCTGTTTCTCCTTTTGGCTCTTATGGAACTATAAGTCAAAATATATTTGATTGCTGGAACGCTTGCAATGGTGGTTAGTTGTGTTGAAACACATTTATTTATTTTCTAAGAATTGATTTTTTTATCCTAAAATACAGCTGCCACAAATGTTTAACTTTTCAACTCTTGAAATTTTTAATTTATTCAGCTCAAACGCTTTTAAAATTCAATTGTTTATCTCTAAGAGATCCAATATGAAATAGTACCATTTGGAAAATTTATTTACATTCCAAATACATATAACATATAGGTATTTATTATACCTTTATTTTAGAAGTATGAGAATTTTAAAAAGATATGACCATCTACGCTATAACAAATTTTAATAACTATTTCAGGTTATAGAAAAGTACCTGGTAAACCCCTTAAAGACTGTCATGGGGATCAACCATAATTATAAAATCCTGAATCGGAGGTGCTGAATGAAAATCTTGGAATAGCTGGACGCATATGTCAGGTGGTCCAGAATAATAAAAAAAAGTATTTTTGTCCACTACAACAATGAATAAAAAGTTTGCACTTCTCTGAATCTAAATAAAGTCACTTGTAAAAATGTAATCTCCGTAATAAAAACTCAAGTGCCATAATTTCAAATGTTTCATAATTATCCTTGATTACATTTTAGATTGTAATTAGTATCATCGCATTCAATATAAAGAATCAATATGCAGAAATTAAAAGAGAAACATATATAATTTTTAAATAATAAAACATAAAACCATCCTCGCTGAGAGGAAGAAGATTTTTAGTTTGAATGATTTTCAAACTTTAAGAGGGAATTTTAATATTGGTAAGCAAAGAATCGGCAAAAAACCATTCTGAACTTGAAAAACAACTCTTTTGTAGGATTAAGTAATCTTTTCTTCACTAGACATTTTTATTTCTTGATTCTTTCAAATTTTTGTTGTTAAATAATGTTTTTAAGAGATAAATAGCCTGAGTATAGTTGATTGATCCTTATATGCCCTGAAATATTAGGTATGTTGCAATTCATGATGGATAACTTGCAAATCTTTGACACTGACTTCCAAACGAGCTAGGGTTATGACATTTTTATTCTTATTAATTTATAATATATCAAATTAGTAAACATACAACTGCATAAAGCCTATTCTTAAGTCAACTGTTCCCATCGATAATTTCTTGGCTGTACATGTGCTGTGAAGTATAAACAAGCCTTTAAAAAGGAGAAAAAAAGAGATATCAAATTCACACCTATCACAATAAAGTTTACAACATCCAATATAACATGAAATCCATTACCGAAAAAAAATCGTCATCAAGCCACATATTTGCTGGTGATACATGAGAATTCTTGATTTAAATTATTATTTCAAAAATAGATTTTCCTCAAAAGAATTTCGACATTGATGAAAAGCCCAAGGAAAGCTAATAATTTTCTGCTTTTCACCATTTTCTTGAACAGTGTGCCGCTTTCCATGAAGCACACAAATAAATTTCCATGTATAATAGCTCAAGAAAAAGAAAAATTTAGTGCCGCTCGGTGTGAAGCACGCAATTTTACGAATAGAGTCAACGCACGAATGGCAGCCAACACAGCTTGACGATGGGGCGATTTCTAGTTTCAAAGGCAGTCTTGACAGCAGCAGAATGCACAAGTCCATCCTGTCCGAGAAAGACATCAGTTATTCGTCTCGAAGGCCATGTTCGTCGTCGAAGCAGAGATGAATCGACATTCAACACAACGTCTCCAACTTGAAAATTACTCTTCGGGGCAATCCACTTGTTTCTCCGTTGAAGCGTATGCAGGTACTCCTGTGACCAGCGTTCCCAAAACCGCTCACGCGTTGCTTGGACAAGCCGACAATGAGTAACATATTTCAGGTCAGTATTCGAGGTGATAGGTTCAGGAATTTGTTGTAAGATTTTACCGACAAGAACATGGTCCGGAGATAAGACATTGTAATCTTCTGAATCGCCAGTGATTGGAAATAAAGGCCAAGAGTTTATGCATGCTTCGATCTTCACACCCAAAGTAGAGAGCTCTTCATAAGTAAGATTTTGAGTCCCAACCACCTTCCTTATAAGAGACTTCGCTAATTTGACACTGCCTTCCCATAAGCCGCCAAAGTGAGGAGCGGACGGAAGGATGAACTCCCACTTTATGCCTCGGTTTGCCAAAAAATCTTACACCATTTTTCAATCGATCTCTGCTTCTCGTAGCATTGAACGAGGCTCTGCATCCACACCATAGAAAGTAGTAGCATTATCATTCCACATTTCACGAGGAGCACTTCGACGACCAGCCAGACGTTGTAGCGCAGCGAGAAGTAATTGTGTGGTGAGATCGCCGACTACTTCGAGATGCACGGCCTTTGAATTCAAACAGATGAAAAAAGCGACGTATCCTTTGCAGGTGCAGTAGCCACGTCCGGAACGAAATTATGAATGTGTGCCTCTACAAGAAGGCAACCTGACAATCCATGCTCGGCGGGCAGCATACGAGTACATTAATTGAAATCCACCATGCAAAGCAGTGCGGTGCGCCCAGTCAACAAAAAGTATTGCGAGAGGACTTTTACCGTGCAAAATAACTGTGTGTCGTTGATCATAGGGCAGAGGCTGAATCCATAAAGAGATGCAAGCAAGTGAGTGGATTTTGTTTTTTCAGTGCTTCTCCTTGGTAGAGGTTGTCCAATTCGTTCTTAAGATGGCAGCCTTTTGTGTCCAGAAAATGCAGTCCAGAAACGCGAAATGAATTTCTTTAGGTGAAAGACATGATTGCATAAGGTCGGCACGCTCCACGGCTGGCTCGAGAAGAAGTATAAGGCACAAACAGCGCGCAATCACTCTTGTTAGGCGATTCAGGGACAAGAAATTCCTAATTGTAGTGGGATTGCGATGAGCGCGATGGATCGAAGTGGATGTCGACGCGAATTCCTATTCATTTTTTTGAGAGGCTCTATGAAGGCATGAAAAAATTAGCCAATGCAATTCAGTTTTTCAAAGCCTCTATGGGCCGTGCCACCACAGATCTGGATTAGCTAAAGAGTGAGGGTCTGTTCCTCGAGTAGCAATATCGGTGGGGTTTTTGGTAGTAGGAACATAACGCCAGATTACGTAAGAATGATTTCGTTGTATCTCTGAGACTTTGTTGGCAACGTAAATCAGCTAACGAGAGGGATCATCTGTTTGGATCCAACTCAGAACGTTTTGTGAATCTGACGAAGCGTAGGTGACCTCATGAGAGAGGATTAATTCGTCGCGTACGTGATTGATCGACCGAGCCACGAGAATAGCAGCGCACAATTCCAGTCTAGAGATGGTGATGGTTTTAACTCACGCGATGCGAGTCTTCGACGTAATGAGTCGTGCGTTGCAGGTTCCATGTAGGGACTGCACTCGGACGTAAACCACGGCAGCAAAGGCATGCTTGCGTCTCCAAAGCTATGAATTCTTATTTGATTATCAGGATGTTAGCCTAGCCATCGTGGAAGATGTCTTTTTGTTATTTCAGATAGATCAGTTTGTAATTTTTACCATCGTTGGAGCAAGAAATTAGGATGCGAAGCATCCTAACCGATTTCAGCCTTCCAGAGATCCTGTATCAGAATTTGTGCAACGATGGTTACTGGAATGAGCTAACCAACTGGATCAACATGTTGGGAGATGACTGCAAGAACCATCCTCTCAGTCATCGGACTATCAATGTCGATTGCTGGAGCTGCGAATCGAAATTCATCAAATTTAGGATCCCAGGCGACTCCCAATGCATTTACCGGGCCACCGTTTTCAAATTGTAGCCAACTTGGACGCAACGAGTCACACTCAGGAGCTCCAGCTAAAAGGGGAGTGTAGTTGGAAGCCTACTTTTTCAGGTGCATTCCTCCGAGTTTCAACAGCTGAATTAGTTGATCTCGAAGTTTGGTAGCAGAATCTTTGTCACTCGCGCCTGATAAGATATCATTGATGTAAATATTCTTGTGAATGAGCTCTGAGGCATCGAGGTGACTCTTTGCTTCATCCGTTGCTAACTGTTGAAATGTCCCAATTGCTAGATACGGAGAGCATGATATTCCATAAGTAACGTTTGAAGATCGGCATCCCTATCGTCGACCCCAACCTGACAGTACATCATCTCAATATCAGCTCAAAAGTCGACGCAAGGAAACTTCCACCGCATTAAAATAGCAGTCAGATCATTCTGTCATTTGGTACTCATATATAACAGATGATTCAAGGCCACCCCTGAAGTCGTCCTTAGTGATGCATTGAAGACAATGCGAAGTTTCGGATGACCATCTGCATTCCGCCAAACAGCATGATGAGAAATGTAGTATGTGTGTCTGGTGCACGGTAATAACTTTGAGGTTGAAAAAGGCGCATGCACCCCAGCTTTTAATAATCAGACGTGAATCGCGCGTATTCCTTATTTAGCAGAGTGTTTTTTTCCAACCTCTGACACAGATTTGAGTACTCATTTTGCTCCTTGTAAGGTGTTCCCCGAGGTGTGAGCATAGGACGGTCAAAGAGAATCTCGTGCAATGTATCAACCTGAGTCGGCTCGTCGGCATCCGTCCATGAAAACTCGCTCACACTCCTGATTATCGAGGAGAATGAATGGGAGGAACGTTTATTTCCTTCTGTTCCCAAAATCGCTTCAGAATTTCAGCAAGGTTGTTCTTTGGGTGATCGCTCAATGCCATCACGATTACAGCTTGGTCTGCGCTTTCTGATGACTCGGACAATCCGACTAAGCCGATCACAACCCATCCAAAAATAGTTCAAGAAGCCACGCCACGGCAGCCTCTCGCGATCTGCGACAAAGTTCATCGAACAGGAGTGATCCGAAAACGTCAGCGCCCAAAAGCACATCATTGGGTCCCAGCACAGCGAATTCTAGATCCGCTAATGGAAGCCCCTGGATGTGAGGCCAATTCTTCGGAACAATTTTTTGCGACGGAGTTATCCGACTATGGGCTTATTTCCAACTGTGCTGATAGGAACATCAACCGCCTGCTGCGGAAGACCAAGTCTTCAAACTAAGTGGCGTGATATAAAGTTGGTTTCAGAAGTGGGATCGAAAAAAGCTCTGTTTCTAATTTGACGTCCATCCAAAGTTCTTATGGCAGCTCGCGCCGTGGAAAGCAGAACTTATTAGGAAGAAGTGGACGGATTTTTGGTTTCTGACGAGAGAGGTCTGAAATTCAATAGAGCTTTCTTAACACTTAGATTGTTCACGTCACTAGGTTCCGCTTGTTTGATGATTTTACTGACACCGCCGGCAACGGAACTTTGAAGGATAATCTTGACTGAAATGTTCCGAGGACAGGCAGGTGGAACACAGGTGAAGCCGAAAAGCAATCGCTCGCCGCTTGATCAAGTCGAGTGCAGTCCACAGAGGACAGTAACTAGTGCAATGTTCATCCGCGCAGACCACACACCGCCGAGTTATGGACGTAGCTAGTAACTCCGACTGCCTTTGAGAGTTCGTACGATCGTTCCAACTGGGAGCGGCGGTTCAACTGTCGCCTCCGACTTACGTAACATTTCTGTAACCTTAAGTGCTCGAATCCGCTGTTGAAGAAGTGCTTGAATCTCGGAATAGACGGAAACTATGTCTACTTCCCCTAGTTGGTTCTCCCAGTCTCAGCGAGTTACAGGATCCATCCTTTGGCAGCCACGAATGCGAATATGGGATCCCAATTGTAGATCGGGCAGCCAATGATGGGGCTTAGGAATTCTCTCTGCCATGAAAGTGTGTCCAACAGAGCTTGCAACCTTTTTGCACTTTCTTTAATTCCATGAGAGAAGAGATAAGATTCTGTGACACAAAGAACATTTATTCAAGAAATTCCTGGGCTAACTAGTCATACAATAATGTCCCCATTACCTATTCTAAATTGTCATGCAGGTAGACTAATTTTCGGTCAATAACATCAATATTCCTAAAATTTATTGAGAACTGGTCGACGGCAGTCTTTTTTGGTTTTATGTTCAGGTAAGAATCTACACTCTTACATGCACAGCTAACACTATACTCCTCTTATTTAATCTCCTCATATATTTTTTTTTTTTTTATAATATTTTCTTCAAACCTTTTTCTTCTTATTTATTCTTGATTGGCACGAGCCTCAAATTGAATCTGAACGCATAAATTCTAAGATACGTTTTCTACAAACAACTTCACGTGAGATATTAAACGTCTAGAGAATCCCTTCTTTCCTTTCGTTGGAATTTTAAGAAAAGTTCCCTTCAATCTAAAAAAAAACTATTCACTCGACCAGATGCCAAAGTAGACTTTGGGTCTGCTCTTCTATGGTTCTCAGAAGGATGAGAGTTAAGTTTTATTAAGGACAGAACAGATGGAAACTAGGGGTTCTCTAAGTCACCAGTTAGATTTATTAATGTATTGGCCTTGACAGTAAAATTATAAATTTCCCAACTCGAAGGAATTGTAATAGTGTTTTCGCAGGGATACTTTCCTGTCGCCTTGCAAAAAGACCTGTGCCCTCAGTCATTGCAGACTCTCGCTCGCAACTGAGAGAGAGAGAGAGAGAGAGAGAGAGAGAGAGAGAGAGAGAGAGTAACGCAAATGGTTCCCAATGGAGAAACAGAGAGATTCTCTGGCTTGGTTGACAATCTTTGTAAACAAATATTTCCAATGAAATTTAATGGACTATTTACGTCATCTCTAAAGGGATCTTTCATTTCAAGGATTTAATTCAGTCGCTTGCTTACCCAGGGGCGGGAGTTAACGCCCTGTCTGCTCATAAATTTTCTCCAGGCCTTTCTAAAATCTCATTTAAGTGCTCTAAGTGCTGTTGATTGTTATTTTGGGGTGATAAACGTGTCATCGACGAACGTAATGATGATTTCACCCAGGCCTAGCAGCGTGTGGTCTAATCCTCGTACGAGGGCGGCGGTGCTGGTTTTGAGGCAAAATGGAACTACATTAAATTAGTAGCTCCGCCCACTGTACAAGGGTGGATCGTTGATCTGTTTTTTTCGAGGGCCGAGTTCTAATAATGCGGAAAAGTTGCCTTACCAGACAAGTAGCTCGTGTGCAAAACTTTATTCCGATCGGACAATATCTTGTGTTCGATACCTGGACTTGAAATTTTGAAAATTTGACTGAAATCGTACAAATACTAGTATAACGTCAAAACGACAAATCTAATGACGAAAAGATTCAAACAAAACATGTTTATAATTTTATTACCTATCGAAATGATATGAAGTGTTATGACGGTAAGACAGACCGTTATCAAGATATGGGCGCTAACGCGCCGACGTCCCAGAGCAAGGTGAAAGTCTGCGGTCGACTGCCGTCTTCTCTTACTGCCGCAACAATGGCCTGGACAGCCGTTGGCGTACCGAGATCTTGCAGACGGACACATTTTCTTCCTCCTATCGCTTTTCTACCCCCTCTATTGTACCAGCACGCCCGCTTCCTTCTACAGCGCGCCTAGCCGACAGCGTCGCACGGCAGGGAGCTGTTCCTCTCGGACATGCTCCGTCATTCGTTAAACAGGTTTCGACAGGTTTCGACAGACTCCAAAACTGTCTTTCGCTTGTTGCTTGGCGGTTGCTTCTCTGTCTTTATCAGGTGCAATACCACATACTGACATGACATATCTTTGTCTAAATTCACTTTTAGACAGAAATTACCTGTTTTCGACATATATCTCTTAGATTTCTGTGAGACGCGACTCCCAACCCACAAGGATGTGCTTTTGTGTTGTCTCCACGAAAGACGTCGCTTAGGGCTAGAACGGGGGAAAAATATTGAACCCAATATCACTGAAATTGCGGAAATAGTTGCAAAAAAACCTAAAAACATTTATAACAAAGCGTCTATTCCGACAGTTTCGCATACAAGAATTATACAAGTAGTAAAGGCATAATGAAAAGGGGGTATCTCAATGTCAAGAAGAGGACCACAGGAATGCACAAGAGATAGGACACATTTGTTTCTGCTGCACAAACAAGAATCATTTACCACGAGAGTCGAAATTCAATTTTGCCTAGACAGCGGATGAATTATATTATGACTTTGAGAATCCTAAAATTAATATTGTTGTTGACCAAGAAAACCGACATTCTATTTTGCCAAGAAAGCTGAAAAATTATATTATAGCCACGAAAGCCGAAATTCTATTTCAAAATAAATCCACACGAGGCTGCCCTAAAATAGTTGCAATCCAAATTGAGTGATTAATTCCTTATTTTTTTCGAATAATTGTCTTCTCTCTCCCCTTCATTTTGTGAAACCAGTTAGTCGCCCCGAAACTAACCCCAATCATCGGGCACGTGGAGTATCGAGAAAAGTATTGGTTTTGGTTAATTCAAGTAACATTTTGATTTGTAAAATCACGGCGTTACAAGAAAATTGTGTAAAATCTAAGAAAGAGGTTCATGTTAATTTTCTTTGAGATATTTAGAATTGTTATTCGAGAGTCAAAATTTGCTTCAAAAAGACACTGTCGACAAAAATTAGACTTTGATTGCATTGAATAAATCAGATTTGTTGATTGTTATTTTAACTGATCGAGTTATTATTCGTAATGTTAAGAAACCTTTTTCTTCTGCGAATCATCCCCCTTACCGCTCTCGCAAGTCATTGAGCTAGCCAGATTTAGAGATAAGCTCGTACCGGTACATAGTAACGCCAATATTGTCGTTTCGTTGAGATAATTTAGAATTTGAAATTGAGAATTCTAATGATTTTTGTTTTTAATTGTGATTTGGCTAATTTCGTCGTCGATTTATTGTTTTCGACCCAAGAAAGGTCTGGCGTCCGGCATAATTTGTTGTGTTTAATTAATTTCGAGGTTGCGGTGCCGAAGATATATTATTCCTTTGTCTTTCCCAAAATGGGAATAATATTATAAGCCATATTATACTTAAGAGTGTAACTAAGGGGTTAAAAATTAATTAGATTCAAAATTCCAACCCCTCATCTAAAATTCAAATTATTTTATCATTCCAAAAATTACCTTCAGTGACTTCAAATTAATTCACATTTCCTAATTAAAATTTAATTCTGAAAACTCGCTACGGAGTTTTTATCCTTTTCATCCTTTTCATCCTTTTTTAAACCTTTTTATTTTATTTATTGACTCTTGCCAACTTCTGATCAAAAGTCTACTTTTGGCACTTCTCCTATTATTATCAGTTCATAGCTGAAATTAATAGCTTTGAGAAGTAGCATTCTCATTTCAATCCCATATCCATTCTATCACAATTATCGTGTTATTCAGCATGATTTTCATTCTTTGAAGGCGTAAAAATCAGCAGCAGAGCTTTTTATCATACCAAAAAGTTCCAAAATTCAGTTCAGGTTCATGAAATGAGTTTCATCTCATTGTTTTCTTTGAAAGTACTTGGAAACATGTATCCGAATATACATAAATCCGTTTAAATTCCACAATTACAATTATTCATTCTTGAATAGCTTCAATGAATAAAATATTTTCACCCTCCTTTCTAAGCAAGCATATCGCAGAAATGCCTAATGATCCGAATCAAACTCAATTCACCGGCGATATTAATCGCACACTCAGTAAAGCCATGATGACTTCCATGGCTGAATGTTTTGCCGTACAATGAGGGCTGGTGAGCATTCCCAGTTATGACGGCAAAAATATGCCCGTTAGATTCCATACAAGACATTATAAATGGAGAATTCTCGTTGTAGGCTAACTGCGAACAACGAAGAGATACTGGAGCTGACATAAATGTAATAAAATTAGATTCTTTGAACGAAGACCTACTTGTGTCGGAGGATGATTCTGTCAAGATCGTGAAATTATCACAAATTCGAATTTTCATTATAGGCACCATAAAACTACCCATTGAGGAGTCCATGGTAACTTTCCATTGTATCGCCAGATTTTCCTACTAATACAGATGGGATACAAGGACGAGAATATCTCCGACGAGAAAAGTTTAAAAATTCATTTTTGCATAACCATATGGTCACCCATTCTAACCTCATAAAACAATTACCGTTTATTGATGAAGAATCAATAAATGCCCTCGAAAATATAACCGATTATGAAGGGATATCAGTGTCACCTTAATTTGAAAAACAAAAAAGGGTAACAATTGCGACCCAGCCGGGAAGTCCATCAGATTATAGATTACTCTCAGTTTTTCGACCACTTATCAACCATCTATCAGAATTTTTGACGAAATATGGTAAATCCACCAAAGAGCCCTACACAGTCACATGAATGTAGCAGACCTCTGGCCATCGAACCGAAAGTGAAAATAGCTAAGGCTAACCACACAAGTACACCCAATTTTGTAGAATCAACCATAAAAAAATACCCATAATATTACATGAGTTTGCAAAATCTTAGCAATTTCGTTCCGAAAAAATTAATTTTTACCAAAATAATTAATATAAATCAAATTATACCTTCTCAAGATTCGCATCAGTTCAAAATGAATTGAAAAGAAAAAACGGAAGGAGAAAGGAAGAAAGAGGATCCGAAGGCTGCATTTTTCTTTCCTGTTTCTCCAAAAGAAATTAAAACCATATATACATATAATAATCATGACAAAATTTACTAACATAAATCTCTAATACACAGATGGAGTGCTTCATTTCAACTTCGAGGTTTACAAGGTGGAAACGGATATTATTCCTTTTGCTCCCAATCATCCGAGGAAGTCCCATGCAGTACGAAATTCAGCCCTTAAAGGAAAACTCTGGACTATTTTTGAGAAGCTGGAACCCATACGACTGACGCAAAACTGCTGGAGATTTGTAATTTTCTTGGACAATGGAAACTATAGTCAACATCCTCATACCCATGACATTCTACGAGACATCAACCAGAATTATGAAACTTGTATAAAAAGATCAATAGAGGAAGATTGCCGAAACGAAGTGAAATAAGACACCCTGACAACTAAAATCAACTCTCAGAATTCAAACAACAAAATCAGAACAAAAAGAGAAACCACATTATGATTACAACAGCCTTTGAAATATTTCTACTCATATCACTGATGGCAATATGCCATAAGAAAATTTATAATGAGAACATGTAAAAATTTCAAAATAAGACCTAAGCCAAAGCATAACAACCATAATGGTGGAGAAGCTGGAACCCTTGCCGACTGACAAGATGCGAGGACTAGAATGCAGCAACGATCAAACCACACCAACATCACAGGCGCGCATCCCAGTGACGAGTATACGAACAGCATGAATTGATAGTACTGCCCCTACATCGCCAAAGGAAAGTGCGTGCATCTAGCTACTAAGCAAAAGCAAAAACATAAATACAAGTTCATTTCGCTTGTGTTTGGCTGACGAAATGCGCACACCCATTACTAAAAGACTCGCCACCGTACCAGAAGAGTAAACGCTGAGCGTCAAGCATGACGTTACCATTCCATTATGGCCGTCGCACGAGCACGTAACCCGACCGCAATAAGGAACAGAAGACTGCCCATGCAGATAAGAAGCTGAGCACCGAAAACATGGCAGCTGGAGCGAGGAACATTCACATCGACATAATTTCGAAACGACAGCACCGCAACAACCCGAAGAAACCGACAGTAATGGTAAATAATCTAGTACTAGTGCATCTTGAACGAGTATTATCCTTAAGTTTAGCTACATTTATTTGAAAAAAATGGTTTGAAATGCATTCAAAATGTTAAAAGTTAATTAAGACAAAGTGTGTGGGAGTTTAAAATATTTCTTAATTACGAGAATAAGATGAAATTACAATAATGATGTTGAAAGTAAAATCACACTAAATGCATAAAGAAACGATATCTACAACCCAAAGACTCCAGGAAATATTTTTAAAATCCAATACGTTTGAAGTAAATTTTAAAGAACATTCTCACATTGCAAGTGGAACCTAAGCATGAATACTCTTTATGAACACTACACAGCCCCACAAAAAACAAAAAAATTCTGCAACCCGAGCTAAATCACCATACCTATAAGTTTCTGGGGTCGCTGAATCCGAATCAGGGTCAGTTTGACACCATCAGGTCAGAATCAAGGTCAATTGAAGGTCAAAATGAAGAAAAGCATTGAACCGGAGATAACCTCTACTCTTCGACGTGTTTAGGGGCACTGAATCAGAATCCGGTGTCAGTTTGACCCTATCAGGTCAGGATCAAGGTCAAGTTTAGGTCAAAATGAGAAAAAAACATTGACACAACGTGAACCACTACATTAAGAGTTTTTTTGGATCGTTCAATCCGAATCTGGGGTCATTTTTACCCCATCAGGTCGGGATGAAGGTCATACCAAGGTCGAAATTGAGAAAACCATGAAATTGGAGGAAACCTTTACTCTTAGACATTTTTGGAGTCGCTGAATCCGAATCCGGGCTTAGTTCGGCCCCATGAGGTCAGGATCAAGGTCATGCCAAGTGTAAAAAGAGGAAAAATCATTGATTTGGAGGAAACCACTCTTCTAAGACGTTTCTGGTGAAGCTTAATCCGTGTCTGGGGTCATTTTCACCCCATCAGGTGAGCACCAGGATCGAACGAATTTGTCCAAACAGAGCTTTGTGACAATTTCTGAATCGTTACATTGAATATCAGAAATTATCCCTACATTTACTGCTCATTATGGTATCTAACCTTTTTATCCTCAAAAGATCCTACAAGCGTTTTCCTGTTACGCTCCACTCTGCTCTTATCACTTTCTCTCTTCAATGACCAGCAGTAATCAGCCGTCATATTTACATTCCATCGACCACGATATCTCATTTCCATTGTCTTCATATCTTGATGGAATCTCTCCCTTTGCTCCTAACTAAAATTTTCTAGATTCGTTGGGGTGTAATCCATAAGTGAGTGAAAATAGTTTAACTTAAGGCTCATCAAAAGCCCTACTTTTTTATAATTCGCTATCATTCGAGCCACTATTTCTTTGTAATCTTCACTTTTATGATTTCTAAGAACATTTTTCACAACTTCTTTGAAACTGATCCAGGATGCTTTCCCCTTGCCATTCATTGTATAAATAAAGTCATCATCTCTCATTAGTTTGCCCATTTGTGGTTCATCGAAGACCATCCACCGAAGACAATCACTATGTGAAAAAAACATGGACGGACAGTACTTCTCTCCAGGTACGTTCTGCGAACATTTTACACGAACCACTGGTTGATCTCAGTAAGGTTCTGCTTCCACCTCTTCACATCAAACTCGGATTAATGAAGCAATTTTTTAAAGCTTTGGTTGAAGAAGGAAAATGCTTTAAATATCTGGAAGAACAATTTCTTCATCTTTGTGACGCGAAAAAACTAGGGTGTTCAATGAGCCTCAAGTCACAGTATTCGCACTCACATATGGATTACTTCCCAACTTATCTAGGAGATTTTAGTGAGGAGCAAGGGGAGAGGTTCTATCGAGACATACAGAGAATGGAAATGAGATATCAAGGTCGATGGGATGTAAATATGATGGCTGATTACTGCTGTTCATTGGGGAGAGAAATTAATGAGAACGAACAAAAGCGTGAAAGGAAACCGATCGTAAGAGCTTTTGAGCATAAAAAAAAGGTCAGATACCATGAGAAACAGTGAGTGTAGGGATAATTCCCCGATATTCAATGTTACGATTCAGAAATTGTAACAAAACTCTGGACAAAATTCGTTTGACCCTGATTCTCATCTAATGGGATGAAAGTGACCCCAGATTCGAATTTAGCAACCCCAGAAACGTCTTAGAAGAGTGGTTTCCTCCGTTTCAATTTTTTTGACCTTGGCCATAGAAAACTACTGCGCATCAGGTTAACTTAAAACTTTGCCAGGCAAGTTTTCTTCAAGCTTGGTTCGCAAGCTTGCCGTAAGAAGGACATTTTCTTTCTTGTGGCAAACCTGCCTAAAATTTGCGGTGTAAGTTTCCGAACCTTGCACCGCAAAATTCCGGCAAGTTTGAGGCAAACTGTTGTGCTATCTGGGTACATTGCCTTATTTAAGGTTACGCATAGGTTTTCTCAACGGAAATGGATATTCTCAAACAAAAGTGATCAAGCATTGATAAATTCCAACTAGTTAGCCGTATTTTAATTTATGCTTGATTTTTCAACGGAAATCGATATTTCTAAACAAAAATCATCAAGTATTGATAGACTAACTAGTTTGCCGTATTTGACATTATGTTTGGTTTTTCTCAACGGAAAGGAATATTTTCAAACAAAAATGAGAAAGTATTGATAAATGCTTACTAGTAAGCCTTCTTTAAGGTTATGATTGGGTTTCCTCAACGCAAATGGATATTTTCAAACAAAAATGATCAGGTATTGGTGAATGCTAACTATAGTTAGCCATATTAGAGGTTATGGGGGAAATGGATATTTTCAACGAAAATTGAACAAGTAGTTGATTTTTCTCTGAAAATAATCTTTCCTGTTCAGAAAATCCAATCATAACCTTTGGAAAGGCTAACTAGAAAGCATTTATCAATACTTGATCATTTTTGTTTAAAAGTATTTATTTCCGTTGTGAAAAACCAGACATAACGTCAAATACGGCAAACTATTCAGTCTATCAATACTTGATGATTTTTGTTTAGAAATATCAATTTCCGTTGAGAAAAACCAAACATAACCTTAAATACGGCCAACTATTTAGCATTTATCAATACCTGATGGTTTTTACTCAAAAAGACCCATTTACGTTGAGAAAAAACGAACACAACCTCAAATAACTCTAGCTACTTAGTCTTCATCAATACTTGATGCTTTTTATTTAAAAATATTCATTTCTGCTGAGAAACCCTTCTTTTTTCCTAATGATAGATTTCAATAATAGTTTAAATAATATTCTTCTTAGTCTGTGTACTTTTGCCATCGTACAAACAATATATTATTTGCGCCATCTATTCATCATTATAAAAAAAACCTGCCTCCATTCACCGACTTTCACGCTGTTTTACAACCGTAAGCCACTTTTGTTAGTCTGCATTGCATGTTCAAGTTCGTACGCTCTGAAATTATCGTTCGTATGAGAAAGTTTTCATCTGTCGAATTCGAGTTCTGCGAAACGATACCCTATCATTCGATCGGCCCGTCCAACAAATGTCGAAAAACCGACTTTCGAGGCGTCATTAAATCGGGTTTTCTGATTCGATCGGCCCGTGTGTCGAAAAATCCGATATTCGATGTGCCTTAGATTGAATCGTTTTTTAAATTTTTTACTTTCTCTTGAATTAGTGAACATAGTACATCAATAAACCGAAGCAAGTCGTTAGTTTCCATAAATAAATTAATAAAAAAACAAAATGTTAAAATTGATTGAAGAGCCATGAAGCGTAATTTGTCTTCAATTGAATAACTTCTGCAATTCAAAAAATTTATATATGTCTACAAAATAAAGATTTCTTAAATCTTAAATGAATCTGCTCTGAATTCTTGTACCTATTATTTTCACAAGTGACTGAAACTTAATAAAACAAAATTTTTGTCATGTACTCTGTACATCTGAATTAATAAGAGCGTATTCATAAAGTAGTGTAAAATGGAAAGTAGCATTGAACTTGTTACTGATTTCGATAGAAATTTTCTACGAAAGTAAACTAATAACAATCTCACTGAAAACCAGTAGTTTTTTTTTGCTAATGATTAGCATAAATACTTACAGCATCAATTATGATGACTTGCACAATTTGATTAGTTAATTCTTACTCATTCAAATTTGGAAAGTGTATAATATTTATTGCAGGAATTTCAGTACTTCATACATTACTGAAACATTCGAATGATAAAGGCGTTCTGAAATTTGAAAAGAAAAAAAAATTATTTTAATTATCTAATTATCAAATTAAAATATATGCTCAAATTTGAAGTCCCATGAAATATAATGAATAATAATCATAAATTAAAATAAATATTAAAATAGCTACATCGGCTTTCATACAGTTTTAATTTTAATCGGAGACTTATTTAATTTTGAATGTTTATAGTTCATTATCATGAAATTTTGAAAATCTTTTTGAAATAGGTCTATCTTGAACATTTGCAATTGAAAATTCTTCAATGACGAATGTGCATAACTGAACAATTACAAATTATGCCTTTTTCAGTCTTTTTTTTTTAATAGTTCAATTCCGTACATTTACAATTGAAAACTCTTGTTTTTTAAAGGCGTGTAAATAAAATATTCAAATTTTGTTGATTTTGAAGATCAAAAGTCAAGAGTTTTCAATTCTAAATCTACAGATTGAAAAAACTTCAAATGCAAGTCATAAAAATTACAGAATTTCCAGTTCTAAAACTTAAAACTTACATAATTCTTAATTGTAGGTTTTGAAAATTATCTTTCATTGCAAGTCATGAAAGTCATCGAAATAACAGAAATTTCAATTCTAAATATCAAAACTTGCATAATTTTTGATTTTAGATATCATATAATAATACTTGATTGTAAATTTTCAAAATAAAAAATTCTTTAATGTTGAAGAATTAAAATTAAAATTTCTACAATTCTTGAAACTTTTAATTGAAATCTCTTGAATTTGAAAAATATAGAATTTCAAATTGTTAAATTTTCGAAATGTATATTTTAAAGGTATGTAATTTTTAACGTTTTTTTTAATAGTTCAATTTTGAATATTTACAATTGAAAATTCATTGATTTGGAATGTTTTTATCCTAAAATGATGTAATTCCTAATGTTTTTTTTGGAATTTATTTTTTGAAATACTTATAATTTTTTATATATGTAACATATGCTTCCGTATATAAAAAAATAATTATGCAGGAACTTCAAGTAACTTTAGACAGTGATGCGAACTTTCCAATTTTTAATATTCAAATTATACTGAGAAAGGAATTTAAAATATAAGTATTCAGTATAAAGATATTTTCGACAATTTTTCCCCTTAAAATTTGATCAAATAGAAAATCGATCATTTTTCAAAAAGGGCCAGATCGATTATATTAAAATTGGTCTTAAATTGTTTGTCAGATATCAATATTTCATCAACCATTGTCGAAATTCAATTTATTGAGGTTTTAAGTATTAGCCGACACCATGAATAACATTCTTGAATTATCGAAAATGAACGCTCTCCTTCCGTTGCTAAAAATATTAGCATATCGGAAGAAACTGCGCTCTACCTCTACTGATGTGATGGGGTCATATTTCTTCTTCTGAATTTCACTTTTAAAGTAGGGACAACCTTCAATATTTTGAGCATAAAAATTTTCAGCAAGCAATTGCAGTACTTTGAAGTCTTTGTTTTTCGCCAGTAAATCATTCAATTTTTTTCGGCTACTTTCGACGCCGGTCCACTCTGTTTGGATAATTCATCCTTAAAACTTTCCTGAAGCGACATTGTCTGAGTTTGTGATTTACTAATGTACTCAACTAAACATTTAAAATTAGTTTGTATGTACTGTAGGTTTGCTAGCAAGTGTTTTATGCGTAAAACTTTTTGAGCTTTTCTGATGCATGTTGCCTCTTCTGGACTCAAACTCAAGACAACAAAACTAATTTTTTCAAAATTTTTTGTATAATACGTAACCGCACTTAGCCACGTTTCCCATCGTGTTATAACAGGCTCTGGTGGCAACGGCAATTCTAGAATCATCTCACGGAAACGTGCAATCCGTTCAGGAGACTTCAAAAAAACTTTTTTTACATTTGCAATTAAACTATTTACTATTTTATAATGCAGACGAATTGCTTTAGCAATAAGATGGAGGCCATGTACAGTACATGTAATATGAAACATTTTCGGAAATATATTTTTTTAATTCTCCAGCATCTGTAACCATATAAGGTCATCTGTATCACCAACAATTACATTTGCTACTTTTCTACCACAAGCATCAGTGATTTCATCAATCGATACCCAAATATTATTATTTCTAATTTTATCGCGCATCGCATTTAAGGTCTAATCATACAATTTAGGTAGAGCATTTTTTCTTAAAGTTGGTTCATCGGGAACGTTTTTACCAGTATAAGTCAAAAGAAATTTCTTAACGAAAGGATTATTAACCTTTTTTGATGGAATATCAACTTCTAGAAACATCTCACATAGATCTTTATTGAATTTATTCTGATCTTCGGTTCTGTTGCAAAATCTCTTAACCTCAGGACTTCCAACGTTTTCTTTCCATGATTCTTGAGTAAAACCTTTTTCTTTCCTGTTATTTTGAAAATCTGCGTATTTTATTTTATGCGACTTTGAACTTAATTGGCGCCTTAATCCTTATCTCTTGTATAACTAATTACAACATTACAAAGTATGCAAATTAATTTCTGTCTTTCAAACAGAGATTTACAGGATTCTTTCCACTCCTTGACACGTGTGTTAATCAATTCATTGCTTAAACACGTAGGAACATCATCAATAATAATATTATCCATTATTATTTTCATACAGCATTTATAAAACAATCTAAGACATTGAATTGAAGCAAAGCATATATCAACAACCAAATAAGCCGCGCATCAAATGAGTAAAAACTGGGGGTTAAGTTGAAAGGGGGGCGCGAGAAATCGTGCGTGATCGTGCGTGCCCGAAACGAGGCGTCGTATGTACCCGACGCGCGCTATCCCACCACTTTCCCCCATGCGGCGGTTCTCCGCAGCGAGGGAGCCGAGCCAAGGCTCGATGCCCAACTTTAGACTGGGCTCGACCGCTCTCTGATTATAAACCTGTAAAGCCTGTAAGAAAACATTTTACAAATCTTGAGCTGAACAGCATCTAAGGAGTTCTTATTACTATTTATTATGAAACAAATTTTAATTAAGGAAGTAAAAATTAACGACACGTTTCTGTTTATTGGTGGACT
>JAUMHM010088195.1:0-28281 GCA_032362435.1 Melikaiella ostensackeni
TTGCTTTCTAGAATTCATATGATTTTTTTCATAAAAATCTATAGAAAAATGCGCACCTTGACCATAATACCTTAAGGAATACATTCTCATCATAATATTCGCGCTTTGCGCTCGATTTTCTGCCCTCACCGTGTATACAAATAAATTATTAAAAAGATAATTGAAAAATTATCTTAATAATTTACGATTGGTTCTATAAATAAATGTTTAACAGCAATTTAATTTGACATTTTAAAAGCACAAATTCTACTTTTTTGACTACTTTTTTCTTATCTCGCGTCGGTTGGCTCAAAATAAAAATGAAAATATTCCAATACTATCTTCTATAATTGAAAAACAAACTGTGCCTACTACCAAAAAATGTTCAGAAGCAAGTTTACAGGTCTTCGTAAAAACAACAATTTTGATATCTCAACTTTCTTTCGTATTTCGCGTTATTTGGCTCAAAATTTTATTTTCGATTTTTCGAGAAAATTCAAGAAGTTCTTATGAGAATCTTGTGGGGCTTTCACAAAGAAACGTTTTTCTTCTCCTGATTTTTTTTCATATCGTGCATTGTTTGACTTAAAATTTTAATTTTCGTTTTTTTTTAAATTTTGTAAATGCTGTAACTCTCACAATTTTCTTTTCATAGAAAAAAAGTCATTGTGATAAATTGTTCTAATTTGTGATTACTTCAAAGATTCGCACATGGAATTTGTAAATTAAAAAAAAGTGGTTTCAAAAATTTTTTTAATGCTCGAACTTTTTGAATTTTCATCCAAAATGGCTGGCTAACGAACTTGGCCTTTATTTTAGGACACTTAAAGAGTATACAGAAGGCCAATCAAATCGATCGATTCTTTCGAAAGTTATCGTGCTCACAACCTAAAAATTTACAGACCCACTCACAGACAGACACATTCGTAAAAACATGTTTTTCGGACTCAGGGGGTCTCAAAACGTGGACATTTGACAAAATCGTGGGGAGGGGTGGTCAAATTTCACACAAATCTAATACATTCTCTGATGAGAATGTAAAAATGTAGCTTAAAATTATTTAAACAGTAAGTTCATTAAAAAGTCATTTTCATTACGATCGTAACAAAAATTCACAAATAGAGACACTTAGCTCGACATCAATGTATATAGTATTTATATTAGAATGAAAAAAATAAAAGAAGATTGGAAATCAAAAACAACCTAGAACTGAAAAGTTTCATTTCGGGTCCCTTATCAACTGTGTAAAATTAAAATAGATCGATCAATATCCTGAGGTTCCGCGGATCAAAAATAAGTTAGAAAAATTTGTAATTTTCAGAGTTTTGCAAAAATTATATGTAAAATTATATAATATTATTTTTTTGTAATCTACATAATATACCCTCTTTTTAAAAATATTGTAAGATTCCAATGTTTTCAGTTTTTCTAGGCCAAAATCTCATTTCTATAAACCTCGAAAAAATAAAATAATTTTTAAAAGCTTTTCAAACTATTCTAAATCACTTATTAGCTTGTAGAAATTTTATCAGACTGAAATCACATAATTTTGCAGATTTTTCAAAATCTTAAAAAAATAATTACCGCAACAGAAATTTTCCGATAAATAAAAATTTCTGAAATTTTGAATTCCCGACAGAAAATGAAATAAAGGCAAACTGCTATTCCCGAAATTATAAAATTTCCAACAATAGTAAATCTCCGATTATAATAAATTTCTGAAATCAGCAAATTGCTGGATTTTCATATTCCCGAAAAAATGAAAGAATCATATTTAATAGTACACTTGAGACAGAGACCGGGATGACATAATTTTGCCGACTTTTCAAAATCCAAAATGTGAAAATATTCTGAAAAAATAATTAGCGAAGCATAAAGTTCCCGAAAAATAAAAATTTTGGAAATTCGGAATTCTCGAAAGGAAATGATACGACCGAAAATGTTTATTCACGAAATCTTATAACACGAATTTTCAAATTCTCAAAAATAGTAAATTACCGGCAAATAAAAAAAATCAATGTGACGGAGCTTGACAGGGAGAGGGAGGGGGTTTTATACAGCGTGGTGTCGCGGTTGAAATTATAATATTATCAAGAAAAAAATTTAATATAAATTTACAAGGAGGTGATCAGAGTTGGCATTTTTCTTTAAATCTCATAACTGCGCTACTGAGTGTCCATTGGATAATTGCTAATTTTCCAAAACATTTTTTGCCAATGGCGCCCCGTTTTCGAAGAAATTGGCATTTTCAATCTTTTTAGGGATGAAAATGTTGACTTATTAAATTAGCATGTAAAATTATGTGAATATGACATTTTCAAAACTTGTTTTTGATTGAAAATTCGCTTTTTTCTTTCATTCCCTGCTCTTGAAAATTGAATTTTCGACATTTGAATCTTCAACAGCTGGAAATTTAATTTTCTTTCAAAATTCGTCTTTTTTCTTGAATTTTCAACTATTAAAATTCAAGAAATCTGAAAATTAATTTCTTAAAAATTCAATTGTCTTCAATTTTCAATTGCAATAGTTCAATTTCTAGTGCCTAAAATTCCATTTTCAATTTTCCTCACTTCTCAACAGTTGAGAATTCAACAAAAAATCTAATTTTGAATGAAAATGAAGGAAAATTCATTTCTCAGAAGTTGAAAGTTCAACAGTTCAAAATTCAATTTAAAAGTTACTTCAATCTTCAGCTTCAACAGTTTTCAATAATTTAATTTCCAACTAGTAAAAATTCAATTTTCAGAATTATCAGTTTTCTTCAAATTTAAACAGTTGAGAATTCGAGGAAAAAGAGTAGAATCAGCTCTTCGAAATTCAATTTTCAATTTTCGTCAATATTCAACAGAGGAAATTTCTAGAAGAAAGCAAATTTTGAGAGAAAATATAATTTTAAACTGTATACTACATAAAATTCAATTTTCAATTTTCTTCACTTCTCAACAGTTGAGAAATCGAGCAAAAAGCGAATTTTTATTGAAAATTAAAGAAATTAAAATTTACAGCAGTTGAAAATTCGACGGTTTACAATTCAATTTACAGAAAAAGCGTAGAATCAACTCTTCGAAATGCAATTTTCAATTTTCCTCGATTTTCAACAGTTGAAAGTTCTAGAAAAAAACAAATTTTGAAAAAATAGAATTTCAAACTCTTGAAAGTAGAAAAGAATTGAAAATTGAATTTTCGACCGTTCAATGTTCAACAATTAAAAAATAAATTTTCTTTTAAAATTTTCTTTTTTCCCTTATTCGAAAATGTTAAAAGTTGAAGAAAATTGACTTTTAAAAATTTAAATTTTTAACTGTTGAAAATTCAATTTTATTTTCAAATTCGGGCTTCTCTTGAATTTAAACTGTTAAAATTCAAGAAAATTGAAAATTAATCTGTTGAAAGTTTAACGTTCTTCAATGTTCAACTTTAACAGTTGAATATTCAACTGCATAAAATTTAATTTTCCTCACTGCTTAACAGTTAAGAATTCAAGCAAGAAGCGAATTTCGATTGAAAATTGAAGAAATTTGAATTTGCAGCAGTTAAAAATTCAACAGTTTGAAATTCAATTCACAAGTTTCTTCAATTTTCTACTTTAGCAGTTTTCAATAGCTTCATTTCCAACTGTTGAAAATTCAATTATCAGAATTATCAGTCTTCTTCAAATTTCAACAGTTGAGGATTCAAGGGCAAAACATACATTCAACTGTTCGGAATTCAATTTTCAATCTTCTTTAATTTTCATTAGCAGAAAATTCAAGAAAGAAGCTAGTTTCGAAGGAAAACAGAATTTTACACTGTTGAAAATGAAAAAAAATTAAACTTTCGTCAGTTGAATTTTTAACAATTAAGAATTCATTTTTTTCAAAATTTGCTTCTTCCTTTTTTTTCTCGACTGTTAAAAATTGAAGAAATATAAAAATTGAATTTTCGACATTTGAATTTTTAACAGTTGAAAATTCAGTTTTCTCTTGAAATTATTTTTTTTCTTGAATTTTTAAATATTAAAATTTAAGAAAATTGAAAATAAAGTTGAAAATAAAAATTTTCAATGGTTGAATCTTTTCTCGAATTTTCAACTGTTGAGAATAGAAGAAAATTAAGAATGGCAGAGAATTGGAACTTCAACTGTTGAAAATTAAACTGTTGAAATTCCAATTTTCTACATTGCTCAATTTTCTTCAATTATTCAACTGTTAAAAATGCTAAAAAAGAGCGAATTTTGTATAAGAAACAAACAACATATTTACATAATTTTACATGAGGATTTAATAAATGAACATATCAGTCCATACATTTTTTTTAGTCGATTTTATCGTAAATGGATCGCCACTGGCAAAAAACATTTTGGCAAATAATTAGTCATCCAATGGACTCTCAGTAGGGAATTTATGAGTTTAAAAAAAATCCCAACTCTGATCCTTATTAGATGTTTAATTATTATCCGCTCGAAACTCGCAGTCATTTATAGACGACGCCAATTTGCAATTTCGACAATTGACTACTTTTGGGAATTTGAAAATTGGGGTTTCAAGATTTCGAGAATAAACATTTTCGGTAGTTTTATTCTTCTGCGGGAATTTTAATTTTTTTCGAAATATTCCCTTTTTTTTATTGTTTGAATCAAGATGAAAGAATCCCTTGTGAATTCACCTTTCATTAAAAACAAAATTCATGGACACTCTTCTGGGTCCGAAGACATCAGAATATCGATAAGACCGTGCGCTGCGCTGTCAGTGTCACGACTTGCAAACAGTAGAAGATGCAGCTCTTTTTTAACAACTTTTAAAAAATTTTCGCATACTCAGTATGGCTTGTATTTATTGTGCAGAGGTGTATGGGTTTAAAAAAAATTGTTCACTTGCAATGATAATTATTATAAGAAAATTCTAATAGCGAGCACTGAAAATTATGGATTGTTTAATTGTAAAGAATATTTCAGTATATAAAACTATTTGCTTTGATAGAAAAACTGTCACTTGATCACAAAAATATCCCGCCCAATATTATTTGTTAATTTTATAAATAAATTATTTGAAAAAATTCCCAGTGTGTACATTTAAAGTCAACAAAAATTAATGTTTTTTCTTCGTTGTCCTTAAATTATATTACCGACAAAGTTTAGTGTTAAAAGTATTTTATTTGTCACTGTTTTTTCAAATTATGAACAAATTATATAATAAAGTGGTCACTGTAGACATTTGAAGGCAGAATCATTTAAGGACATTGAAAGAAAAAATTATTTTTTGTTGACTTTGAATGCCCACACTTGGCAATTTTTTATACGTTTCGCTTATATAATTAACAAATAATATCAAATATACATTTTTCTTTACTAAATTGCACCGTCAATATAATTTAAAGAAAATCAAGAGAAAATACGATCTCGTTTTACATGTGAATGTCCACGATGTGTATTTGTTTATATAATATGTTTATTAAGTCAACAAGTAATATCGGAAGACATATTTTCATACTCAAGTATCACTTTGTCGATGGAAACTAGTAATTTCAATACCGAAATAAAATTAATATTAGCGATCTTTCAAAAACTCTGAGAATCACAAAGTTTTTAAACTTATTTTTGCCACAGGGAACCTCAGGATATTGGTCGACCTATTTAAATTCTAGACTGGTGGTAAGGGACCCAAAATGAAACTCTTCAGTGCTAGGTCATTTCAGATTTCCAATTTTTTTTCTTGCAACCCACCCTAATTAATATTTCAAAAATTTTGTTTGTTTATCAACAGAAATAATTTTGTTTTTTAATAAAGATGATTTTACAATTTAGCGCTGGGAAAAATTCGTATAGGTTTCAATTTTTTCTGCAACAGGATCGAAAGTCGAATTACATCTGAATCATTACATCTGAAATTTTAAATTTCCTAAATTTTAAGACTCGAATTTTCAAATTCTCAAAAACAAAAAAAAAGTATTGGATAGTACACTTGGAAAAAATACCTCATAATAAAGAATTATTCTAACAGAAAGAAAACTATGACATATTTTGTTTCTTTCTCTCGGAATTCAAAATTTCGAGAATTTGAAAATTTAGCAATTTACTGTTTTCAAGAATTTCAAAGTTCGACAATTCTATATCTCACTGAATCTGAAATTTTGACAATTTACAATTTTCGGAAATTTTCAAATTCGACAATTCACTATTTTCGGGAATTTGAAAAGTCGCCAATTTACTATTTTCGGGAATTTGAAAAGTCGACAATTTACTATTTTCAAGAATTTGCAAAGTCGATAATTTCCTATTTTCCGGAATTTTAAAATTGGGCAATTTACTATTTTCGGGTATTTCAAATTCAGCAATTTACTATTTTTCGGAATTTGAAAAGTCGACAATTTACTATTTTCGGGAATTTGGAAATTCGGCAATTTACTATTTTCGAGAATTTGAAAAGTCGCCAATTTACTTTTTTCGGGAATATGGAAAGTCGACAATATACTATTTTCGAGAATTTGAAAAGTCGATAATTTCCTATTTTCTGGAATTTTAAAATTCGTCAATTTACTATTTTCGGGGATTTCAAATTCGGCAATTTACTATTTTTCGGAATTTGAAAAGTCGACAATTTACTATTTTCGGGAATTTGAAAAGTCGACAATTTACTATTTTAGGCAATTCGAAAAGTTGACAATTTTCTATTTTCGGGAATTTGAAAATTTGGCAATTTACTATTTTTGAGAATTCCAAAATTTGACAATTTACTACTTTCCAGAATTCACGCCAATTCATCATTGGAAATCAAGAACAGCTTAGAAATGAATAGTTTCATTTCGAGTCCCTCATCAATTGTGCAAGATTTGAAACAGATCGATCAATATTCTGAGGTTCCGTGGATTGAAAATGAGTTAAAAAATTTATAATTCTCAGAGTTGTGAAAAAATTATGTATTCAAAATTATATAATATTGATTTTTTTGTAGACCACATAATGTACACAATTTTCAGCAATATTTCAAGATTTCAATATTTTCAGTTTTTCTAGGCCAAAATCTCATTTTTTGAAACCTCGAAAAACTAAAATAATTTATAAATGCTTTTCCAACTATCCTCAATCATTTATTAGCATATAGAAACCTCATCGGACTGGAATCACATAATTTTGCAAATTTCCCGAAATCCCAAAAAGATGATTACCACAACAGAAATTTTCCGATAAATGAAAATTCCTGAAATTTAAAATTCCCAAAAAAATAGAAAAAATCATATTTAATAGTACTCATAAAACGAAGACCGGGATGACATGATTTTTCAGAATTTTCAAAATCCCAAATGTGGAAAAAAACTGAAAAAATAATAAGAGAAACAGGAAATCCCTGAAAAATAAAAATTTTGGAAATCTGAAATTCTGGAAAGAAAATAAATCGACCGAAAATGTTTTGTTCACGAAATTTTAAAACTCGGATTTTCAAATATCTTGAAATAGTAAATTACAGGCGAAATAAAAAAATCATATTTAATCGTACGCTTCAGATAAAATAACCCATAAAAAATAAAAGATTATTCTTACAGGAAAAAACTATTCTATTTATTTGTTTATTTTTACGAGAATTTAAAAATTCTGAAATTCACCATTTTCGAAAATTTAAAATTTTAGACTATTTTCTGGAATGAAGTCGTTCATAAATGACGTCGAGCTCTTTTATCAAGGTGGTGGGGTTGCATAGAACGTGACGGAGTATGACAAGGAGGGGGAGAGGCATTTCATGCAACGCGATGTCACTGTTGAAATTAAAATATTGAAGATAAATAATGAAAAAAATTGAAAATTGAATTTTCGAAATTTGATTTTCAACGGCTGAAAATTCATTTTTCTTTCAAAATTCGTTTTTTTCTTGAATTGCCAACTGTTAAAATTTAAGAAAGTGGAAAATTTACCTGTTGAAAATTCAATTCTCTTCAATTTCCAATTTCAGCAGTTGTGTTTTTAAGTGCCTAAAATTCAATTTTCAATTTTCTTTACTTCTCAATATTTCAGAATTCAACAAAAAGAGAATTCTGATTGATAATTGAAGAAATCTGAATTTCCAGCAGTTGACAGTCCAACAGTTCAAAATTCAATCTACAAGTTTCTACAACTTTCAGCATTAACAGTTTTCAATAGCTTAATTGTCAGCTGTTGAATATTCCATTTTCAGAATATCAGTTTCCTTAAAATTTCAACAGTTGAAAATTCAGGATAGAAGAGAATTTGAAAGAAAATAGAATTTTGAAGTATTGAAAGTGGGAAAAAATTGGAAACTGAATTTTTAAAAGTTGAATTTTCAACGACTGAAGATTCAAGTTTCCTCCAAGATTCATTTTTCTCTTTAATTCTCAACAGTTATAAATTGAAGAAGAATGAAAATTGAGTTTTCGACATTTGAATTTATGACAGTCGAAAATTCGATTTTCTTTTAAAATTCGCTTTTTTAAAATTTTCAACTGTTAAAATTTAAGAAAGTTGGAAATTAATGCGTTGAAAATTCAATTTTCTTCAATTTTTGATTTTAGCAGTTGAATTTTCAACTGCTTAAAATTCAATTTTTAATTTTCTTCATTTCTCAACAGTTGAAAATTCCATGAAAAGCGAATTCTAAATGAAATTGAAAGAAAATTGAATTTTCAGCAGTTCAAAATTCAACATTTCAAAATTCAATCTACAAGCTTCTTCAACTTCAACAGTTTTCAATAGTTTAATTTCCGATTGTTGAAAATTCAGTTTTCAGAAATATCAATTTTCTTCAAATTTCCACAGTTGAAAAATCAAGAGAAAAGTCGAGGGATCAATTACTAATGCCATCTGCTGTGCAATATCCATGCAATATTGTGAAATTTTGTGCAATCTTGTGCAATCCCGTGCAATCCCATGCAATTCCTTGCAATCCTGTGCAATCTCTAGTGCAATCTCTATTCAACCTTGCAATCTCAAGTAATCCCATGGAATCTCAAGCAATATTTATCAAATTTTTTTTGATCGGCCTTTTAAAATTTATAATATTTTTCTAATAGGATTTAAAATGTCATCTAAGCCGTTATCTAGTAAATCAGCATTGACATAAATAGGTATTTCGAAAAAATAATGTTCACTGATCTGTGAGTTTCTTGCGAGAATTTATCTAAATTAGTTTAATTGTCTGAAAGAAGAAGTGACCGATGCTGAAACCGTGCTAGAAAGGCTTTTTCCAGCTGCTGCGCTAACGCATTTCGATCCAAAACTATTTTCCAGGAGTGCCGGAATACTGTATAGCTACACAAACTCACTACTGGCTTTATAAGTTGACACTTGACAGACTGATTGTGAGTAGTGAATTTCAATTTTCACTTTTCGGTTTTCTATAATTTATAAATTCACCGAAAATCTTGGAAATTTCCAGATATTTATGGTAATTTTACCATAAATTTCACAAATTTACAGAAAGTTTGACTTCGATTGTTTCTCAAATCGAAAATTTCCAGATTTTGTTACAAAAAATCTACCCGCTGCGCGGGAACATTTTCATCGCGCACTACGCGCTTGGTCTATGTATTTCCCCCATATTTGTACATCAACTTTATAACATTGAAAGTTGAACCATTGAAAACTGTAGCTTGGTGATTGTAAACTCGCCATTTCTTTCCAAATTAGAATTAATTCGCGGTTTACCTCTCACAGAGTGTTCCATTTAATAAAAATTATTTTCAACATCTTTCTCTTAATTAAAAAAGGCCCGCGTTTTAACCAAAATAAAAAATAGGCATGGTCAAAATTAGGAATATTTTCAAGGGTATTTCAGTGAAAATTTGTTATGTTACTATTACTATTTCATAATTCAATTTGGTATTTTGTGCAGATTACGATATCTGGGTGTCAAATCTTAATGCGGATTCCGATAGATTTTTTTGCGAGAAAAATGAATCCAAAATATCCGAAACTTCCCAGAATATATTTCAAATGGTTTTCGAAATATCAATTTTTCTCATCTTAATATTGTTGATATTTTATTTTAATTAACACAAAATGTTGATGCGGATTGCGATAGGATTTCTGGCGTGAAAAACGAATCTAACACTTTCAAATGCATTGGTGATGATTTGGTCACACCTTCTTCCCATTTCCAAGGGATTGATGATAATGTTGTCACTCCCCCTCGCCCGTTCTGAGCCCCCCCCCCCTAGGGGTTAGTCTATTAGTTATTAATTTTTGAATTAAATAGTCGTTAGATTAACCTATCCCCTGTTATAATATTCATTTATTATTATTCACGTTATTACTACATTTGTGTCTTAATCATTAACTTTATTACGTGAAATTCAAATAGGATTTTTCATTTCTTTTATATTCAAGTACATTTCCTAATTTCATTAATCATTTTTTCCTAATTATTCAATTTTTTACACACAAAAAATATGTATTTGAAGTTTTTGTAAATTTTCGAATATAATTCAAAAAATTTAATTTAAAAATCAATATCTGAAAAATTAAAAGAGTTATCGATTTAAAAGTTTCAGATTCATTTTTCTCGCGCAAAATCCTATTGGAATTCGCATGAAGAGTTGAGATATCATGATTATGTCTGTAATTTACGAAACAGATCGCTATTTCAAGAAATACATTTAGAAATTCTGTCAGCTTCTTTCACGCGTTTTTTAAAAAATATTTTTCTGTGTTTTTAAACATTCTTTACGTGTATTGGGCACTTCTCCTATAGACAGCACAATTCACTATGACTAATTTATTTGTAGCACTTGATCTTAGGTGAAACATTAATTTTGCTAAGGCCTTAATTCAAAAAGGAAACAGGTCTTCCAAATTCACGCAGCAAATTTTGAACAGTTTCGTCGATTAGCTTTGTTAGAGTTTTAAATTTCACCTCAAGAGTCCTTTCGAAAGCAGTTTTGAAAGTTTGTTCAGGCCTATTGGAAATTTATAGAAATTTTTCGAATGTATGGAAGGTCTTGGAAATTTGTGAGGGTTTTCATCTTGAAATGGCATTTTTGTAAATGAAAATTTAGGTAAGTTTCTAAGCTTCTCAAGTTTTTATTCACGGTTGAGACTCGTTGTAACATTTTTGGAACAATGAATGGTCTTTTTCCATTTTAGAGACCAAACTGCAGGAGACTGGTGCTCTTCTCAATGTACAACTCAGACCGATTATAACTCCTTTGGTTCTGACTTGGTTTTCATACTTTTCTCTGCATGACTAAAGTTTGATGGGACTGACGTTATGAGTGGATACTCCAGCTTATGACTATTCAGCTGCTTAATTTGGACGTGATTTCACACTTGTGGAATAGATTTCTCGCATCAAGTTGTAGTTGGGTGTATACTTATATCATTGTATAGTACAAATAATAATGAAACTTTGGATAGCATTGACACTTCTGTTGAAGAAAGGCATGTCCACCGAAAAGTTTCAAACGAGGAATGGAGAATGGGTGTTTGGAATGCTAGAGGTGTAAATGATCTTAAGGAAGACTGGCTGATGGGAAGGCCACCAATGTTCAGGCTCAAGGAGGAACTAAACGTTGGTGATCCAGGGAACTGAGTGCCTCCACAGGTTCCGCAGAGCGACCATACTGAACCCCGGCTCCCCCGAGGATCCAGCGGTCGTTCCGAAGCACCGTAGTTTCCAAAATCCCACCCTACGAACGGAGTGCTGGATATGAATTACGGACCGTATCAAGGAGCAAGTAGGGTCCTCTTCAGGGTGATCAATCAGAGCTCCGCAAGGAGTCCAGAAGCATCCAGAGATGCAACGAATCAGTGGATCAATGGCTGAAACGGGAATCTCATTCAAGCAGATGAATTTGTACCACGGAAAAGGCGCCTTGGTAGTTTTAAATAGACCATGGCAGTGGCGCATACAGGTATAGCCCTTGTCTGGGAACCATGGTTGTACCGGAAGAGGATTAGTGGCTTAAGAGTGTCTATTTCCATATACAAGGGGTCACGCGAAAAAGCACCAATGACATGCATAGTCGTCAAGGGTATGGATGCGATCTTGGTACCTAAGCTCTGCTCCAGAAGCCTCACCGTTGTTAAGGTGAGGTTCAGAGATAAGAGCGGAGAAAGATTAGAGGTGTTCATCGCTTCTGCTTATTTCCCGGGTGACTCTGCAGGGACCCCACCTCCTACATAGGTAGAGGCTCTCATTCAGCACTGCCAAGAGAAAAGGATTCCTCTGCTGTTATGTTGTGATGCAAACTCTCACCATATAGTATAGGGGAACACGAACACCAACGATAGAGAAAAAGATTTATTGGATTACTTAACGGGTATTAAGCTGAAGATTCCCAACCGAAGTAATACTCCCACATTTCAGAACAAAAACAGGAGTAAGGTTTTCGATCTGACTCTCTGTTTGGAGGAACTGAAGAGCAAGATAGTGGCCTATAGAGTCTTGGACGAGGAGTCTCTTTCAGACCAAAAATGTATCTTGTTACACATTGAGACTCATACAAGGAGGAACTTGAAGGTAGGCTCGTGGAGTTTCGCACGTACTATGCACCATAGATGAGTTAGAGCATGCTGCAAAGTTTCTGCGGAGGGCTCTGATCACATCATATGAGAACAATTGCCCCACAAGTACAATCAAGTCTAGGAAAGGATCGGAATTATGTAACACCCACCTTAAGAAGCTTCGTAAAAAGACGAGAGCGATATACAGTAGGGCAAACAAAACCAAAATGTCTTTAGACTGGGACAACTACAATACGGTTCAGAATGAATACAAGAAAAACATTAGAATACATAGACAGAGAGACGGCAGGGGCTCCTGCGAGAAAGCTAAAGGCATTTCAGAGGCAGCAAGGCTCAATAAGATTCTACCTAATAAAAGTTCACTTCCCAGGTTTTCAGCGAATGCAAACCGACTGGAAGGAGGAATGCTGGGTCCAGAAGAAGGAGAAGGCCGACTGGTATTTCGCCGCAATGGTCGTGGATATCAAGAAGGTAGAATGGGCCATCGTGTCCTTCTGCACCTTTTAATCATCCGGGGCGGAGGGTGTCTACCTATTGTCGACCGACCTACGACGTCGTCATATAAAAGGGCATGAACTGTGCCATCCCCCCACTGACAAAACTATTTAGGGCGAGTAGCGCTCTTGAGCACGTGTCATCAGCATGGAAGGATAGCAGAGTGGTCTCGATTCCCAAACTTGGGAAGAAGGGCTACACTGCTGCTAAATATTTTAGGCCGACCATTCTGATGTCTTCAATTTTGAAGACGTGAGAGGAGCTGATTGACAGATATATTAGAGATGAGGTGCTCTTGCCTCTCCACTGCATATAAGGCAGCCTGCCTTTCAGGCAGGCTGCTCTTGGAAACTGTGCTTCATGCTGTTGTCACGAAATTGGAGCAGCAGCTTGAACAGGGGGGGGGGAGTACGCTGTGGAAATCATTTTGTACATGAAGGGTGCCTTCAGCAATATCCCTCCAAAAGTCATCTGCCGGAAGACTTTGAGGTGCGGCGTGCCAAGTCGGCTTGTAAGCGGTATAGGGAGCATGTTGCGTCGGAAGCGTCTCGAAACAAAGTGAAGTGAAGATATATTTTAGGGGATAGCACCACAGGGATGTCCTCAGGAGAGTGTTCTGTCACTCCTCCTGTGGTGCATTGTAGTCGACGTCCTCCTTAGAAGGCTAAATGAGAAGGGTTATTATACCCTTATATACATGTATATGTGGATGACTTTGTAATCCTAGCCTGAGGGGCTCATCCGGACACACTAATAGGTCTAACAAGGTCAGCACTACCCATCGTTGAGCTCTGGTGCGACAACTTGGGGTCCTAGGCGGATATGGAGAAGACCAGCTTGGTCGTTTTTATAAGAAAGTACAAAGTACCGACGGTCGACGCTCCTGCATCCCATGGTGTGAGGATGATGACCTCAGAGTCGGTTAAATATTTGGGAGTAAACCTGTATAGTAAACTGAACTGGATGAAGCATCTAGAAATGCAATGCAAAAGATTCGTCATGGCATTTTGGATGTGAAGAAGAACTTTTGGTCTAATATGGGATCTACGGCCTAAAATGATCGCCTGGCTCTACTCCGCTACCGTAAGACCCAGTCCCGTATGCGCGACCGTGATTTGGTGGCCAAGGGAAACACTCAAAACGATGCAGGATAGAGCGCAACGTTTATAAACGTTAACGTTCAGGGGGTTGACGGGAGCAATCAGGACTACGCCCACAGCGGCGATAGGCTACATGCTCTGCGAAGAGCCCTTACACGTTGCGACAACTAGCAAGGCAGCTCGTGCGATGGGCCGACTGAGGAAAGCAGGCGGATGAACTTAGGACACTAAGCACACTAGGCTCTCAAGTGACATCAGTACACTGCCAATTCTAGGAATGAGGCAGGACAGAATAACGAAATGCTTTAACTTCATCAGGGCTTCCCGCGTTTTCATCCCAAACAGGGATGTGTAAAAAGCAAATGGTAACCAGTTCCTTCAAGGGGAATCTGGTACATACATAGCTCCAAAGGAGAAGGGTGGTCAGGAGTAGAAATTTACGACAGTGCAGGAAGGAGGGGTATGGGAATCTCAATCGGATGACATGCCACCCTCATTCAGGTGGAGGTCCTGTCTGTCCTTCGTTGCGCCAAGATACTTATAGAAGAAAACACGGCTGACAGGCAGATTACAATCTGCTCAGGCAGCCAAATGACAATAACTGCAGTTACGAAACCAGATATAAAATCAGAGCTGGTTTGGGAATGCAAAAAGGAATTAAACCAACCGGCAGAAAAGAGTAGCAAAAAGCGGACCAACTGGCTAAGAGCGGTGCAGTAAGTGAATATGTAGGCCCGGGACCGGCTCTGGGACTAGCGCCTTGCTGCATCGGGATGGCCATCAAAAACTGGATTCGGACGAAGCACCGGAAGTACTGAGAACAAACTCAGGGTTACCGGCAAGTAAAAGCCATCCTGGACAATACGTACAGGATGGACAGAGCCAGGGAAATCCTGAGGTTGCCCAAGAAAGATCTGAGGTTAGTGGTTCAGATGCTCGCGGGGCACAACCACTTGAACTATCACAAGCAAAAAATTGAGCTAAGTCCCACGACAGAGTGCAGGAAATGCAGCAGGGATGACGAAACATCCCTGCATATCCTATGCCAGTGCCCGGCACTAGCCAGACTCAGACAACAAACCCCTGGGGCTCATTTCACGAAACCCGAGGAAACTCTAACGCAAACAGTGGTCGACATCTTGTGCTCCATGAAGAGGTCTATAGCCGACCACTAGGAACGTACTGATAAGGGTGTAGGACAATAAGCTTCATAGCCTGAGCGCCAGGGGGTGTCCCTATCAGGGTCCTCCGACCGTCTATAAACTAACTAGCTAACTAACTGAGGAAGCTAGATACTTTATGCGTACTGGAAACAAAGAAGAAAGGATGTGTGGTAAGAAAGATAGAGAACGGACACGAACTTTGGTTAGGAGTAGATAATGAATCACATGATAGCCAAGAAGTCGGTCTGATTATGGATGAGAGAGCAAAACAAAATGTCAAGAAGTATGAATGTGTATCGCCTATATTACTATGGGCTAGAATGAAAGTGAGAATCAGAAGGCAATTTATTATATCATGCTATGGTCCAGTCGATAGTGACGGGAGGAATGTAAAAGAAACCTCCTGAGATTCTTCAAATGATATATTAGGTGCTCGCGATCCTGGCGAAAGAATAATTTTGCTCGGAGATATAAATGGATGGTTTGGTGTGCGACGCGAAGTTCGACAGGGTACTGGGTCATTTTGGAGACCCAAAAACGGACGGCAACGGGGATAAATTGATTAGCTTATGCTTATAAAAAGGCTTGTTTATTACAAATACTTGGCTCAGACATAAAGTGATCCACATGTATACTTGGTGCAGAGGCGAAAGCAACAGTATGATTGAGCTTGTTGTAGCGGATGAGAGACTAAGAGGGCTTGTAAGGGATACAAGGATTATGAGAGGTTCTGAGAGCGGAACAGATCATTACCTGTTAGTTTCAAATATGAGCCTAGGTCGAGGGCGGTGGAGGAAAAGAATTAACAATGAGTCGGAAAATACGCAAGTAAGAATAGAGAATTCGCAGAAACCAGAAGTCAAACTGGTATATCGAGAAAAGCTGAATAAATATTTAGGACATCATTGAGAAGAATGGAAAGCTCAATTGGACAATAAAAATGTAGAGGGTGCATGGACAATACTGCGGATCAGCATCTTTAAGGGTGCATCTGAAGTGTGCGGCACTGCATGTGTAGGAAGGAAGGCTGGAGATGCTTGGTGGAATGATACAGTCCGCAAGGCTGTCAACAAGAAAAAGCAAGCGTGATCGAGAACGTTAAATATTAAAGGTCTCAGTGATGAGGAAGGGACTAGATTAGAAAATGATTATGGGGATAAAAGCAGAAAAGTCAAGATACTAGTCAAAGAAAGCAAGGATAAAATCAAAGCGGAAGAAGATATGAAAATGCGAAATGATTTTGAAAGAAATAAGAAGTTATTTTGGAAATGGGTTAAGAAGATTGGGAAAGAAATTACCAGCACTAAGGCATTCGGAATTCTTAATGCTGGCGGTAAAATCGTATAAGATTTGGACAATGTGAACTAATTATAAAGTGATCAGCCCACGAAGTACCGTGGACAGAATATTTACCGAAATACCTATTGGGAAGGTCATGGGAATAACTAAGGAAAGGATCTGGGAAGTCCAATGTGGATTTATGCCAGGGATATCATGTGCGGATCAGATATTGAGCTTGAGACGGATCATAGAATAGAGTTTGAGAGTAAATAGAAGAGTTTTCTGTGCTTTAATTGATCTTGAAAAAGCTTTCGGAAAGGTGAATAGATATAAACTTCCAGAAGTCCTGAAAGAATATGGAGTGAATGATTGGCTTCTAAAAACAGTAAAAGCAATATACAATGGTAGTCAAGCAAGTGTAAGAGTAAATGGACAATTCAGCGATTGATTTGATATTAAGCAGGGCATTAGGCAAGGCTGCGTTACGTTCTCCTGGATATTCAATATATACATAAACAAATGTCCAAGAACGGCTCTCTTAGACAAAGAAGGTGTTGATCTTGGGACAGTGAAGGTACGTGAACTGGCGTTTGCAGATGATAAGATTGTTACGGCAGAATCAGTGGACAATTTGCAGAGAATGATGAGCAGACTGGATACCAGCATGAAAAGTATGGGTCTTGAGGTTAGCGTGAATGGAAAAAAATTATGGGGCTTGAAAGAAGAGGTGAGAAAGCAGTATGCAGCATTGCCTTAAATGGAGAGAAGATAGAACAAGTTGATGAGTTCGTGTATCTCGGGAGATTATTTACTGCTGACAGAAAGATTGATGCGGAGATATCCAGACGTATAAACGAGGGTAGAAAGATTATAGTCAGTGTACAAGCGAATACTAAAAGTAAAAATGTAACGAATAAAGCTGAAATCGCAATATTTATTTCTGTGCTTGCACCCACTGTGCTGTATGATAGCGAGACCTGGACGATTCAAAAGAAGGATAGGAGTAAAGTGAATGCGGTTGGTATGCAGCTTCTGCGGAATATGTGCGGTAAGACGCTAATGGACAAACTCAATAGCGAGTAGGTTCTCAAAGAATGTAGTGTAGAAGAAACATTGTACGACAAGATTGAAAGAAATTTGCTGAGATGGTTTGCTCATGTTGAGAGAATGAATGAAGAACGTTTAACAAATCAAGTGTATTCAGGTAAGGTGAATGGTAGCGTACCCAGAGGAAGACCGAAGAAAGAATGGTAGGACTGTGTGAATGAGACTCTGAAGCGAAGGGATATAAGAAGTCGTAGAAACACAGAAGCGTGCATGAAAGATGTATAGATGTAACGGAAGCAAAAGGTGTATGCAAGGATAGAGTTGTTTGGAGGACAATGATTCTTAAGAAGAAGAGTGATGCCGGAAACGGAAGATTTTGGACACTTATGGGCCCACGTTAAGAGATTTTTTTAGTGGATTATTATTATGGCGCTGCGAAGCTCTTCACCTGGGGTGATTGCTAGAGGGACTGATCAGCGACCTGTGTCGGAGCGATATTGTGAGTCGAGTGCGTCATTTGAATGAACAACAGTCAACTTCTGGATTGATCGAAAAGCTATCCCTTTTTCTGCACATCCCTTGCTTACCCATAACATATAAACTCCTTGATCCCTGGTAGTCTAAAGTGTCTAGAACAGGAAGAGTTATGCTTACCCTGAAAGGAATATGGCTTAATGGTATAATGAAAACAATAATAATAAGAGTCTTTTGGCTTTAGCGAGTATATTCTCATCACGTATTTCGCACTTCGCACTGGATTTTTGTATGTGCAAAACACGAAATTTCCTATATTATGTTCAAATCTATTATGACAAATTTATGTTATATTAATTTATATACCTTAGTTTTTCTGATTAATTATCTTTATTACTTAACAAATCAGATCAGTGTATCTATTCTACGTTTTTTTAAATTTCAAATTGGATTTGTTATAAATTCGTCTCTAATAAGCCGGAAAGGAGGTAATTGGAAGTCCGTTTTTGATTTGTGAGCCTTTTTGTATCGTGATTTTGGTACATGAAAGAGCTTGCAAGAAAGTAGATTTCATTTCGATCTTAATAACAATTTTAAAATGCCGTGAAATATTTTATAGCATCTTGTGCCTTTTTTATAAATTTAAGTGTCTTATTTTCAATAGTATTTCCCATCTCATGAAAAAATCGTCAATAACAATTTCTCAGACCTTTTTTTGGTGAATTATTTTATCAATTAACATTTTGTTGTACCTTGTGTTGTTTTTCCCAAAATTCAAAAATTTCATTTTCAATGTCCTTTTCCACGATTAAAATAAAAACTATGCATTTTAGTAAAGAATGTCCCAGAAAAAATTCGTAGATCTTTTTGAGATAAACAATTTTTTAGGACAAGGTTTTTTCGCATCTTGCATAGTTTGACCGGGGAATGGATTTTTTCAAAATTTTTAATAAGAATTTTCACCTTTAAAACAAAAACCATGCATCGACTAAAACAGAAACTGTGTGTCCCATGAAAAAAATAGTTTGGAACAAATTTGTAGATCTGTTTAGGATAAACAATTTTCCTCCTTAATATTTTCTTGTATTTCGTTTAGTTTTGCTGGAAAGTGGAATTTTTGATTTTTTAAAAAGCATTTTCGGTGGATAAAACAAGTGTGCCAAAGGGCAATCAACTCGGATAATTCCTTCGAAAGTTATCGTGTTCACAGACGACGACAACGACAGCAGACACCGAAGTAAAAACCATTTTTTCTCAATCAGTGAGCCCGAACACGTTAAGATTGAATGAAATCCGCAAAAGACAATAAACATATTATCACTTTTACCTCCGCCTAAAGAATCAAATTATAATTTTCCCCTCTAATCCCGTGCAATCTCGTACAATTCCACGCAGTCCCATGCAATCTCCGGAATATACTAAAAATTCTAGTAACTAATCCTTCGGAACAAGCGTAGATTCAACAATTCGGAATTCAATTTTTAATTGTCTTTAATTTTCAAAAGTTGAAAAGTCATGAAAAAAGCGATTTTTTAATGAAAACAGAATTACAATCTGTTGAAAATCGAAGAAAAAATTTAAAATTTAATTTTTGATAGTTAAATTTTTAACAATAAAAAATTTAATTTTCTTTCAAAACTTGCCCTTTTCTTGAATTTTAAATAGTTGAAAAATTCAAAAAAATCAAAATTTTTAACGGTTGAATCTTCGTTTTTTTGGGGAGGGGGGGGGTTCAACTGTTGAAAATGAAAGAAAATTGGAAATGGCAGAGATTTGAAATTTCAACTGTCGAAAGTTCGAAAAAAATGTGAAGATTTGACTGTTGCAGATTCATTTCTCCATTTTCTTAAATTTTTAACTGCTAAAAATTGAAAAAAGCGATGACATAGCTCTTGGAAATTTATTTTTCACTTTCCTTTAATTTCAAATCGTTGAAAATTGAAGAAAAAAGTGAATTTTGAACTCGACGCCTCCATCCCATACTGCCTTACGTCGCGTTTAGGCGGTGTACAGCGCCACGTCGTGTTTGGTGTATGGACAGCTCTACTTCGCGTTTGGTGTCTGACTCCAGGTCCTATGCTTATACACAGGACTTGGAGCTATACAGTGACCAAACGCGACGTGGCGTTGCACGCCGCCTAAGCTCGACGTGGAGCAGTATTGAATGGAGGCGTCGAACTGTTGAAAATTGAAGAAAATTGAAAATTGAATTTTTGACACATAAATCTTCGCTTTCTTATAAAATTTTCAAACATTGAAAATTGCGGAAAATTGACATTTCAACTGTCGCTTCTTTACCAGTTAAAATTACAACAATTGAAAATTCAACAGTTGAGACTTCAACAATTTAAAACTCAAATCTTGAGAATTTCAATTTCCTTTCGGAATTTGCTTTTTTCTCGAACTTTAGTTGTCGAAAATTGGAGAAAATTGAAAATCTAATTTAAGAGGTTGGAAATTGAAATTAAGAACTGTTGATACTTTGCTTTTTTCCTGAATTCATCATTGTTTAAAATTATTTAGTTTTGGGAAAAATTCATATAGGTTTCAGTTTCGTCTGCAACACGATCAAAAGTCGGATTTTACAAAATTATAATGTACTCTTTTCATAGATATGGAATAATCGGAGGAGATGATTTCACTGATTTGACGAAATACCAAAAGAATATTTGTTGGAACAGAAATTTCCCGGAAAATGAAAATTCCCGAAATTTCAAATTCTCGAAAAAAGAAAGTTACTGATAGTTATCACTTCCGAAATTTTGAATTCCCAAAATTGAAAAACCCGAATTTCCGAATTTTCGAAAAAATATAAATAAGTATTTAATAGTACACTGAAGAAAAAATACCTCATATAGAATGAAATATTAATCTAACAGAATGAAAATTATGAAATATTTTGTTTCTGTTTCCCGGATTTGAAATTTCAAGAATTTCAGGATTTGACATTCTATTTCTTTCCAGAATTTTTAATTTCGTCCATTCACTGTTTTTGGGAATTTTGAAATTCGACAATTCACTATTTTCAGGGAATTGAATATCCTACAATTTTCTATTTTCGAGAATTTCAGAATTCGCAATTTACTATTTTCAGAAATTTCAAAACAAGACAATTTACTATTTTGCGGAATTTAAAATTTAAGAAATTTACTATTTTCGGGAAATTGAAAACTCTACAATTTACTGTTTTCGAGAATTTGAAAATTCGACAATTTACTATTTTCAAGAATTTCAAAACTAGCCAATTCACTATTTTCGGGAATTTGAACATTCGACAATTCATTATTTTCAAGAATTTCAAAACTAGACAATTTACTAATTTCTCGTATTTGAAATTTCAGCAATTTACTATTTTCAGAAATTTAAAAATTCAACAATTTACTATTTTCGAGGATTTTAAAATTCGACAATTTGCTATTTTCCAGAATTCAAAATTTCTGCAGCTTACTATTTTCGGGAACTTGAATATTGGGGTTTTAAGGATTTCGCGAATAAACATTTATGGTAGTTTTATTTTAATTCTTCAGAAAAATTCTGTTTCTGTAACTATTCCTTTAGTAGTTTTCCATATTCGGGATTTCAAAGATTCAGCTTCATTATTTCATCCTAAAATAATAATGTTTCTAAAAGATATGATCATGAAGTTTTGAGAAAGATGTGAAGTGTATAAGCTTGAACTATTAAAATTGTTTACTTTTCATATGTGTACCCAATTGTGTTAAGAAATACAATTAGTTATGACTAATTTTTGGTAAACGATGAGAAGCAATTTATTATCATCAACAAGACACATGCAGAGTGCAGACTCTGTACCCTAAATTAAAATGAAGTTATCTTATAGAAGACTTGACTAAAATAAAATTGTTTTTTTTAGTACAATTTAGACAACTCAGGTGATTTTTCAAGGAAAAGTTTAAATTGTTCAAAAAATAAGTTCATATGAAAGTAGAATTCATTTCGATCTTCAGAATCTTGAGAGGTTTTAAGAGAAACAAAAAAACTTCCTTAACATTCCTGGAAAAGTTTCAAATGTTTTTTTTTTATTTTGAAAATTGTATTTGAAGACAAAACTACAAAAGATTTCAAAACAAGTTTAAAATTGTCGAGAAAGAATCTGGAAGATTAATAGGCAATTATTTTAATTTCGCAGGATTTTCATAAAAATTTGATGGAAATTAGAATCATTTAAAAAATACGTTGATGTCCTGTGAAAGTGTCCAGATTAATTGAAAATTTGAAAATATGTCCAAAAGTTTAAAACAAAATGCAGATTTCTAAAGGTTTCAGATATGAAATTCAGAAGCTTTTGAAGAATTTTGTGAGGTCTCAAGAGGATACAACAAAATTCCCGAAATTCCTGGGAAAAAGTAAAATGATTTTGGATTTACAAAATTAATTTAAGAAATTTAAGCACATTAGAAAATTTTCCCAAATTTATCAAAGAAGAATCCAGAAGATTTTAAGAAACTTCTTTAGTTTTGCGGGATTAAAAAAATATATGATGAATTCAAATAATTTTCAAAGATATTTGGAAGCTTTTCAACAATTTTGAAAGCCTTTAAAGAGATGAAAAACTTTCCTTGGGATTCCTAGGACAATTTGAAATGATTTCTCATTTAGAGAAATTAATTTTAAGAGAATACTTGAAATGATTCCCAAAATGTCAAAAAAGAGTCTGAAAGATTTAAAGGCAATTTTTTTTATTTTGCAAGATTTATAAAAATCTTAGGAAAAAGTTAAATAATTTCAAAGGATATTTAGAAATTTTGGAAAAATTCCAAAAATAATTAAAAATTTGTAAAGATTTCAAATATAAAATTTCGAAGCTTTTAAAAACTTTAAGGTCTCAAGAGGATAGAACAAAATTCCTAAGATTCCTGGGAAAAGTTAAATGGTTTTTCATTCTGTAAAATTAATTTCAAGAGAACATTTGAAAAAATTTCAGAACATTGAAAAAAATTTTCCAAAATGATCGAAAAAGAATCTGAAAGATTTTAAAGCACTTTTTCAATTTCGCAAGATTCCCAAACAATTTCATGATAAATTCAAACCATTTTGAAAGATATATAGAAGCCTTTTAAGAATTTTCAAAGGTTTCAAGGGAATGGAAAAATTTCCATAGGATTCCTAGGACAATTTAAAATGATTTTTCATTTTGAAAAATTAATTCTAAGAAAATATTTCAAAGATTTTCCAAAATGTCAAAAAAGAATCTGGAAGATTTCAAGGCAATTTTTTTAGTTTTGCAGGATTTATAAATTTCTTTGGAAAAGTTCAAATAATTTTAAAGAATATTTAGAAGTTTTAAAGAAAATCCAGGAATAATTTCAGATTTGATTAAATTTCAAACATAAAATTTAGAAGCTTTTGAGAATTTTTGAAGGTCTCAAGAGGATAGAACAACATTCCTAATATTCCTGGGGAAATTTGAAATTATTTCTTATTCAAAAAAATTAATTGCAAGAGAATATTTGAAAAAAATTTCAAAACATTATGGAAATTTTCCAAAATTATCGAAAAAAAATCTGGAAGATTTTAAGGCATATTTTTGATTTTGCAGGATTTTGAAAAAATTTTTGAAAAGATTCAAATCATTTCAAAAGATATTTAGAAGTTTTTAGGAAATTTCAAATTGGAAAAGATTATGAAAAATCTAAAACAAAATATTTCAAAAAAAGAAATTTTTCAAGAATATCGAAAGGTTTCAAGGAAATAAAAAAATTTCCTCAGGATTCCTAAGATAATTCAAAATGATTTTTTATTCTGAAAAATTAATTTCAAGAGAATATTTGAAAAAATTTCAAGACATAAAAAAAATTGTCCAAAACTGTCGAAAAAGAATCCAGAAGATTCTAAGGAACTTTCTTGAATGTTCCCTAATTTTAACAAAAATTTAAGAAAAATTCAAATCATTTCAAAAGATATCAAGAATTACAAAAATGATTGAAAATTTGAAATTAAATTAGTTAATGGAAGAGAAGATAAGGATAGGAGAGGAGAGGTGGAAAATAGTAGGGGTATTTGTTAATTGGGATATAGAGGGACAAACGGTAGAATTAAGGGAGTTAATGGAAGGAAAGGAAGAAGGAGTGAAACTAATCATAGGGAAAGACTTTAATGCAAGATTTGCAAATAATTTTCAGAATTACCTTTATTAAGTGTAGATATAATCACCATCGGTTTCATTATTATATGATTTTTTTTCATTTAAAACGAGAAGAAGAACTGCAATGAGAACTACAACGAACGAAAGCATGATGACCGCGTGACTTCAGCAGACTGAAAAAGGATTAATAGAAACGCTTTTTAATATGAAAGCCGAGGTTTTCGTATCAAAAAAGCCATAATTCAAAAATTTAATGAACCTGCTTTGCATGACGTAAGTCAGCAAAAATTGTTTAACTTAAAAAATCGGATTTTACTCAATTACTCACTCTTTCATTTTTATTCCACGAATTCTTCCTGCTGACATTGCATTTTAGGCATCAAAGAATGAAATTGGTGCTATTTGAATTACTAAATCAATCTTTTTGAAACAATTTTAGCAGATATTGGGTAATCATTATTTACCATTATAATTTACATTTTTGCGTCATTAAAGATTAGAAGGCCGTGGGATCTAAATTTAGGCATGGAAAATTATCTGAAACGTTTCAAACTTTTTCAACCATTATAGTAATGGAATCATTTAAAATTAAATTGTTTTAAAATCTAAAATCTCATAATGAAAGACGTCTGAAAGCAGAATTTTGAACTGAAGAATTCCTCTACATTTAAATGTAAAAATGCTGAAATTAATCGAATAGTTTGAGTCGAGGCAAATAAATTTGTGGTTTGACATCCCAAAAAAGTGACAAAAAATTATGAAATCGGTTAATATCTGCTGTTCACTTTTTTTATTTGATAATCTAAGAAAATTCCATTGGTTTAAAAATTATGACGAATTTTTTATATGTACTTACAGTTTTTGACAGTGAGCAGTAAAAAATTATTAATTCAAACAAAAATGTTTTGCTCAACTTAGAATTTTTTGGGAATGTTCAAGAAACATGTTATTCTTTTGCTTTTTCGGAAAAAAATTCGTGATTTAGGAATTTGGAATTTCTTTCACTATTTTAGAAAGTTGAAAACACCGCGAAAAATTTTGCTTCCATGAAAGCATAATAATAACATGTTTCTTTGAATCAAGCTAAACAAATTTCATGTTTGACATACTTAACTTTTTTTTAAAAAAGTGTGCTTAATCCAAAGAAACATATTTATTTGCAGGTTATCTGGAAATTAAAAATTAGGCAAAAAGCGCTTCATAATTTTTTTTTTTCAAAATTATCGTTCACAGTTGAGAACACAATAACTATACAGGTAGGTTCTTTCAAAGAATTGGAAATGGGGAGATTCTTAACAATTTAAGAAAATGGAGTAAAGTGAGCATATCTTCTCAGGAACTAAAAAATCGTCGGAGATTGCTGTTGCAGAAACAATAAAATCCTTTTACCACATTTGATAAACTACGCGTCAACTTTACATTTCAAATTCAATAAAAGTATCAACCAATTCTGTTCTTGTAGCATGAGAATGGAAGTTCAAAATTTAAATACAGAGGTCAGAGATATTTGCCCATCAGCTCGTAGCATTCAGATATATAAAGTAAATTTAGAAAATAACATTTTAGAAATGATAAACTCACAGTTATTCGGAGAATTTAGAGTAACACAGATGATTTACCTAAATAAGTATGGCAAACAGCTTATTGAAAAATCCATCAAGAAATATGAATGGACTATTCAAAAATATTATCAACAACAAAACAAGTTTTATAATCCAAAATAGTTACTAAATTTATCGAATAAGGTAGTTCTCGATGATGTAGCATATTACCTAAGTCTTGGTCATAAGTTTGGTACGATGCCTGTTTATGAAAGCAATATTACTAAAAGGTCTCTAGCAAGCATAGAAGAGAAAATGCACAAAATAGATGCGGAATATGAAAATGATACAAGGTCAAAAATTAATAATATTCTCAGTAGATACATGTTTTAGCGATTTTTGAAATGGTAAAGATTCTGAATATGTAGATGTAGCTTTAAAATCGAAAAACTTCATTAAAGATAATGGTGACATTCTAATAACCCGTGCAGATGGAGGATATTTGACTGTAATTATTGAGAAAGATGACTATATTAAAAAATGTGAAGTTTTAATTAAGGATAACACCACTTACAAAGAAATAGATAAAGATCCAACTAAGAAAGTTCAAAGGGAATCAAATTCGATCATTGGTGATATGATTAAAACTAATGTTTTGAATCTGGGACTAAGTGAAAATGTGAAAAGTTATAATGGTGTTTCACCAAGGTTCTATAGCTTATCAAAAGTGCACAAGCAGGGCATACCTATGAGACCAGTTACTTCTTTTATTGGCTCACCTTTATACAAATTATCTAAATTTATTGGCGCTTCAGTTCAAAATACCTTAGGAAAAACTAACACTTTTATTAAAGACAGTTTGGTTTCGCAAAAAAGATCAAATCTTTTAAAAATATCCCTGACAATTACGAGGTGATATTGATGGATGTCACGGAATTATTCACGAAAATTTCCCACAAACTGATTATTGCAAATGTAAAGATGAAGTGTTTCAAAATTAGTGATCATTAGGGTGGCCCTTCCCAATGGGAACCGCGTCGTTTTTAGAACGTTCCAAAAACATTGGAGAATGTCCAATGTCCTAAAAGGTACAAGACTGAGTTACAAAAAAATACGCTTTTGAAACGTCTTTTGGATGTCCTAATTCAGTCATTTTTTCAACTAAAAAACGTCCTTTGGAACATAATAAGAGACATTTGAAAAATAGTATATTGTGCAAAAAATGCCTTCCTCCTGTAGCGCACACGATATTTTCTTCAAAATATGTTCGAAATACGCGGTTTTTCGAGTTTTGTGAAGCGATACAAGAAGGCGAACGCACGTAGTTGCGGGCGTAGGACGGGTCCAGGGCGAAGCCCTGGTGGTGGTGGAGGGGACGAAGCCCCCTCTGGGGGCTTCGGGGGGATAGGCCCCACGTAAGTAAAAAATACAAATATTCTAAAATGGAAAAAGAAAACATTAAGTAAGTAAAAAAGTAAGTAAAGTAAAAGTTAAGTAAATAAGTAAAAAATACCAATATAAAAATATAATAATATAAAAATACCAATATCCTGAAATGAAAAAAGAAAACATTTTGCAATAATTTTTTTATTCATCTTTATCAATCTGTACCTCAAAATCACAAATATTTCCTTATACATGCATACATTCATTTTCAGTCATTCTTTTACTTACTAGTATCTCAAAATTACATTTCTATTATTTTTAATGTAAATAATTATGAAACTTTTCTCGTATTATTATCGTTACTAGAAAATTGCAAAGGTTTTCTCATATAATTAATTGTAAAATCACTAAAATTTTCGAATAGTAAAACATACCACCATTCTAAAATAAAACAGTTTGCAATATTTTGTTTATTTTTCTTTACCTAAAAATAAAAAATATTTACCTATTAATAATGAACTATGATTTTTAAATTCTGATAAATATACATTGTCAATCACTTTTCTACTCACTCTTCCCTCAAAATCACATGTTGCAATAGTTTTTTTAATCATCTTTATCAATCATAGTCTAAAATACACAAGTATTTCCTTACAAATAATGAGCTATGATTCTTAAACTCAAAAACATACATTTTCAATCATTTTCTAACTTACTGTCCTGAAAATCACATTTTTCTTATTTTTAATCTAAAAATTATAAAGCTTTTCTCGTATCAATGCCGTTAATAAGAAATTAAACAGGTTTTCCCGTGTTATTAATTGTAACATTAGTACAATTTTCGAAATGGAACAACTTTTGTTTCGGGTTAAAATTTATTTTGGACGAGGAAGATTTCATATTAAATGAGTCGTTTCTTTTTTAAAGCTCCCACCACGATTCGACGGAATCGCGATTTTTATTTTAGTTTGATATCAAATTAAGTGAAGACAATATAAGGTCTCCTATCATTGATTTCCTATCACTTGCGACGTACACTTACCATTTTGGTAGTTTACAAGAAATCGATCAGTCGGCGTTTTTTCGACGCGAAGAGACTGATATTTTTTTACGCAGGCGACACAATCCTCAGCAATCACGAAGGATCGGGGTTGAATTGTTTTAGTCTTAGGAACCTGGACCTGCAGCAGATTTCCTTGTTGCTTGATGTGCTGCACTTGAACGTTTGTTAATTCGTCGGTCCTCAGTGCGCCAAAAACTC
>JAUMHM010088263.1:0-28233 GCA_032362435.1 Melikaiella ostensackeni
AGAGGAAGGGGACTAAGCAGAACACCAAAACCCAAATAATGGAGAGTTTAATGAATAAATTGATCCAATGGTCGCTACCCGAGGATCGTCGGGGCGCCCCTGGAGCCACTGCTGGGGACACAGCATACGGGACGGTGGTGATAGTGAGCTGCGTGATGGTCAAGCAGATCTCACCGACCAACAATGTCGCCAGCAAGAACTTCTGCGACAAACGGTAAACAGTGGAATATCAACTGTGGCTGCTGGGGATGCTGTGGCTAGCGTAAGCGATTTGCAGTCGACCACCTTAACAGAAATACCATGGGAGCTAGAACACATCAAAAAAAACTTGCACATGGATTATATTGACTAGAAGCAAACGTTTTCTTCTGTGCCACACAACTATTTACTTGGAGTTTCGAAAGTTTACAAGATTTGCCCACGTATCATCGTCTTCTTACGTCGCGCGATGATGCTTTGGGGAACAAGAATCAAGTGTTTGGATCATGGGTAACCAAGGATAACTAGATTAATTCATATTACGATGGGTATCTTTCAAGGAGACTCGTTTAGTACATTCTGGTTTTTCTTAGCGATAAATCCATTGACCGAAACACTAAACAGTATGTCTCATGGGTTCAGAGTACATGATAACGAGGATAGTCATTAACTGACCCATCTTCTGTACTTGGATGACTCAAAACTGTACGCTAATTCAAACTAGATACTACAGCAAGTGATCCATGTCACGAAGTAGTTTTCCAACGACATCCACATGGAATTTGGACTATATGAATGCAGAACAATGCATGTGAACCATCTAGATTGAATTTGGAGTCGATTTTAGTGATCCTAGTTGATCAATTCTTGAAAGGCTCCCTGTAGAATTTTATTTCGAACACCTGATGCGACACCTGATGTACGGGAATCATCTAGACTGAATTTGGAATTGACACTGGTGCCCCAGCTATTAAATCCTAGGAGACTTCCTGTAGAATTTTATCTTAAACACTTGGTGCGACACCTGATGCACGGGAACCTTCCAGATTGAATTTGGAGTTGATTCTGGTGATCCCAGTTGATCAGTTCTTAAGCGGTTTCCTGTAAAATTTTAGTTCAAGCACCTAATGAGACACCTGATGTACGGGAACCATTTAGACTGAATTTGAAGGGGATACTGTCGTCCCCAGGTATCAATTTCTAGGACAATTTCTATAGAATATTATTCTAAACACCTGTTAAGACACCCGGTGCACGGGAGCCATCTTTACTGAATTTGAAGTTTACTTTGGTGACGCCAGCTATCAATTCCTGGAAGAGTTCTTGTGGAATTGCGTTTTAAACACCTGATGCGGCACCTAATGCAAGGAAATCATTCAGACTGAATTTGGATTCGAATTTGTTGATCCTACTCAATCAATTCCTGAGAAGCTCTCTGTGAAATTTAATTTCACACACCTGGTGCGATACCTGATGCACGGGAATTATCTTGACTGAATTTGGAGTTGACCGTAGTGACCACAGCTATCAATTTCTAGAAGACTTCCTGTAGAATTTTATTTTAAACACCTGGTGCGATACCTGATGCATGGGGACCATCTTAACTAAATTGGGAGTCAACTTTGGTGACCCTGGACGTCCATTCCTAGGAGAATTCCTGAAGAATTTTATTTCAAAGACTTGGTGAAACACCTGGTGCACTAAGGTCATTCTGTCGCGAATGAAGTGGTCACATATTATCCTTAGGGTGAAGATTATCCACAATTCCTCGCAGATTAAGTCGTTGCTGACCTGGCGCAACATGCGGAAGCTACCAGGTACAACTTTCGTGACCATCTACCTATTCCTGAAAGCAGGATATTCTTCACAATATCCAATACTATGCTAGTTTCTCTATAAAGCTGCCTGGGAGTCACATTTAAACTGCCCTAGATATTTCGCTTCGGGCCATGGATTGTTCTGGTTTCAAAAATCGCGGGGGCCACGTATGGCTTCCATGTATGACCCATGTAAGAGATAGGGCATTCAGACTTGCACCATGGTTGGCCTTTTAGTAAATTTCTACATGGGACAGAGTTGTCAGCACTAAAAACTTTTGCAAACATGTGTTACATCAAGACATGGTTGATGGGTGCCTATTGTGTGGAGATATCAACGAATCCATCGAGCACATTATTGATGGTTGTCGCGTAATGGCTCAGAGAGAGTACACACACGGACATAATGATGTAGCGGGCATTATACAACAACAACTTGCCCCAAACTTACGACTCTTAACAGAATGAATGCCATCCTATAGATACATTCCAGTGACCATTTTAGAAAACAAAGACTATATCTCGTACTGGGATGGCGATTCTACCCGCATTCTTCATCCTCTATCCATGTTTCTATTAGACCTACCACCCCCCTTCTGCCCTTCCTTCTGTCACATTTATTCCCCCTATTTCCATTCTCAACTCTTTCACGCTGCTTCCTAGCTTCTTCTTTTGTACTTTTGCAGCTTCTTCCATAATTATCCCCACGACTTCCAACGTTTGCTTCACTTTCCCAATTTCTCAATCCCATATTGCTTCCATTTTATTCAGATCATCCTTTGAGCTTTTCCATTCCTCTTTTTCCTCTTCTAGCATTCTCAGGATCTTATCGAATTTATTTTTCATTGTATCCATGCCCATTTCTCCCTTTCGTATCTGTTCGTTACCCAAGTTTTCAACTTCCCTCATAATTGCGGATATAATGTCGCGGACATCGATTCTCCTTTCCCCTCTTGAAACGGGATTGTCTGTAATATTCTCTCCTGTGTCACATCAGTTATGCTCCGTATCATGACCTCCATACAATTCCTTCAAAAAATCACTCACACAATCTTTCACTTAGTCTGTATCCCACACCATTTCACCATCAGCATTCCTAATTGCGACTAGCTCAGTGCTCGTACTTCCTTTCCTTATCTTCTTGACCCATTTCGGAAACAATTTCTTATTTCCTTCAAATTCATTCTTCGTTTTTTTATCTTCTTCCTCTTTGATTTTATCCTTGCTTTTTTTACTAGTATCTTCGCTTTTCTATGTTCATCCCTGTTATCATTTTCTAATCTAGTTCTCTCCTCATCGCTTAGACCTTCACTATCATATGTTCTCGAGTACGCTCGCTTTTTCTCGTTAACAGCTACGCGTATTTCATCATTCCACTAAGCATCTCCAGTCGCTCTTCCTACAACCGTAGTATCGTACACTTCAGGTGCACTCTTGAAGATGCTAACCCGCAGTATTATCCATTCACCCTTCACATTTTCATTGTCTGATTCTGTGAAAATGAAGGATGTCATTCTATAATGGGGTGGTGCGAAAAACCCTTGTTTTTGGCTTCGAAATCAGCTGAGGGAAAAAAATTTGTAGGTTTGCATTCAAAACTAGCTATGAAATCGATCTCAGCTGCTTCCGCTTTGTTTGTATTTATAAGTGTACGTTCCTCATTTGATGAGCTCATTTTTCTCTCGTTATGATCAATTAACAAATAAACCACTCCCGATCAAAAGGTAATACGCTTGGATTCATTCTGAGAAGTATTGTCCTGAAAGTCAATTTCAAAAATTGTTCGAATTTCAATTTTAAAGACTGATGCTTGTAGAGAATTGCAAGGCGCATCTTTTTTTTCCTGTTGTGAAAATTTGTATGTCTTGTAGTTTTTGAAGTTATTGGTAAAAAGCAGATTTTTTGAATATAAGAAATTTAAATCTTTTTCCACTTCAACTCGTGCTAACTTAGCCAATTTTCAGAATTTTCCGATTTTATTAAAACTAACTTACGTATCTAAGTCTTCTGAAACTACTTAAGAAAGAAAAACGTAAAAATTTTAATGAACAAAAGACATGTTAATTTTTTTTCTGAGACTTTGAAAAAATCATAAATTTCAACCTTCAAGCGCTTCATCCATCGAGCGAATTCTAAGCAAAGGCAAAGCTCCAGTAAAAAAGTTGTTGATTAAGGTTCAAACAAGTTTTTTGGAATGTTATTGCTCAAACGGAATAATGGTCAAAAAATTATGAATGTTTCAAATTGCAAGCGGCAATCTTGACGCTGCCCGATGCATGTGCTTCCTTGGTTACGAATGTATTGGAGCGGTCAATATGAAGATCAAGTCGAGCACCAAGCCAAATAAGAGCAATCGTTCGTAGTTTTCACCCAAAATATACTAGAAATTATGTAAAGAACAAGGAAATGGATTATCTTTTAGAACAGCTGAAAAAATATTATTATTCAGCTTTAGTTAATATCCTAATGATTCAAGAAGGAATCTCAAAATGAGTCTATGTAGAAAATTTTAAGGCATGAAAAGTTATGGGTTACAATTGTAAAAAATGTTTAAGAAATCAGGTACGATAGAAAACCGTTATTAAAAATTTTCAGTGAATTTTTATTACAAATGTAATATTTGAGGAACGGTTTTCATGCTTTGATTTTCTGAATAATTCTTTCATTAAATTATATACCTATAGATAATCTACAGTAATTATTTTTTAATAGATAGGTTAATAGCATTATTTATTATTATTTTAGGGAAAATAATACATTGCCAAGTCTTAACAAGAAAAGACGGTGTTGAAAATATTTTTATCCCAGAGAGATCTTTCAAACCAATTCAATCCTGCAGTAAAGAAAAATGTTACAAACAATTTTCAAGTCTACAACAAAGAGAAATAAATAAAAACTGTTGGGATCTCGGGAAGTATAATGACAAAAACTTGCTCCTCAACAGAATGTTAAAATGCAAAGATCCTATCCAAAAGAATGCACTTGAAAAAGTAGGGCGGTTAATTCATTGGATTTATTAATTTCCTTCTAACGAAGAAAATGTTTCAGTTTGCAAGAAACTTTGTGTGATTTCTAATGTTTGGGCAAGAGAAGAGTTGACAATTTCCAAAAGAAGATATCAAATAAGCAGCCGTTGAGAAATTTGATAGAGACAGCTAAAGGAAAACAGTTTTTGAAAAAATATTTTTCGAAAGTAACAACTCAGAGTCCAGATGCCGAAAAAACTGAAGAGATTGACGAAAATGATTGAAAGTAGTTTATAATAAAGTATTATTTCAATGATTTATTGTTCCGAATGTCTCGTAAATAAATTATTTTAATGATGAAATCTTAAGAATTATTATAATATTCAACTTGACCTTCATATCGTCCGCTACAACACATTCGTAGCCAAGGAGGCACGTGCCTCGGGCAGCGTCAAGATTGCTGCTTGAAATTCAAAACATTCATAATTTTTGAACTATTAATCCGATTAAGCTAAAACTTCCAAGAAAACTTCCTTGAACCTCAGTCAACAACTTCCTCACTGGAAGTTTTCCGTTCCTTCAAATTCGCTCGATATACGAAGCGCTTGAAGATTAAAATTCATCATTTTTGCAAAGTTTTAAAAAAGTTACAAGTCTTTTGTTTATTAGAATATTTACGTTTTTCTTCCATAAGTAGTTTCAGAAGACTTGAACGCACAATTTTGTTCTAATAAAATCGAAAAATTCTGAAAACTGGCTGAGTCAGCTCGAATTGAAGTGAACAAGTAATTAAAATTTTTGTATTCAAAAAATCTACTTTTTACTCGTTACTTCGAAAACTATATAACCTACCATTTTTTGCAAGTGGAAAAAAAGATGTGCCTTGAAACTCTCTACAAAAGCCAGTGTACAAAATCAAAATTCAAGCGATTCTAATAATTGAATTTCAGGACTTGCTTCCTCCCATAGGAAGCATTAACGATTATTTAAGCTACTTAAAATTGATGATGGAATTGCTTTCAAATATTACAGATTACCCTCGATAAAAATACATAAATGCAAATAGATCAATCATTAAGCCTCAACTCAAGGAGTTTTTTCTATTTTTGCATGAAATTTGAATTAGATCAATGAAAAAATTTTTACTCAAACAAAATTTTTTTTTTATATTATAAATGGCCTTCATTACTCTACAATAAAATGTATTCATATTATAGGTTAATCCATTTTTCTCGTTCGAAGGCATGTTTTATTTCTAAGAGCAACTGTGGATAATGTGAATGCAAGAAGTTTTACCATAAGAATCCATTTTGAAAATGTTATAAAGTGCATAAAAAAGGCGAAATTCACTATTTTGAAAAATTCTTAGATCATGTTTGAGATATCGGTGGTGAAAATAAGCCCTGCAAATTTCATTAATTTTTCTGCAACTTTCTTCAAGTTATCGTGTTAACAAAAAAGGGCGACATCCACACACACACACACACATCTCTAGATAATTGCTTAGAAGGTTGTATTCGACATTTTCCAACTGAGAAACGTTTAGGCTTTTATGGAATGACATCATTTAATTTACATTACTAAAGTCAATTAGTGAAGATATTGACGATTGTTTTCAATGTAAAATGATGAACTTGAAGTGAAGGACTCAAATTGTACTTCATCGCATCTCGAGGTTTTAACCTAAGGTAAAATATTGAGTGTGTATATAATTCTATTTTTTCCGTTGTGAAGCAATAACTTGTAAATAAGGTATGCTTTGTAGATAATGTGGGCTATTTACAAGTTTCATAATATTTTTCCTCATTGTATGAAAAAATTTGAAAATGCTACGCAAACTCGTTCATTTATTAAACTTTTCTATTTTTCACACATCCTATTTCTAAAATCTTGTCCAGGGAAACTAATTATTCCATTTTGTAGAGTACGATAAACTGAGATTGTTTTTACACAGAATAAGTTTTTGTTTTGTTAAAAGTTCCACTTTTTTGGTAGAAAATTAATCTTTTTGATTGAGAATGCAATTGTTTGTTGCAAAATTAATCTGTTTTGATTATGAATACAGCTATTTAGATAGAAATTTGTCTCTTTTGGTGGATTTCAACGTTTTATGATTTGAAGTTCAAATATTTTTTGGTTGAAGTATCATATATTGTGTTTTTCGTTGAGAGTTCGTCTTTTTTGGCTAAAATTCAACTGCTTGGTTGAAATTGATACTACTCCGTGAACAACTTTGTCAATAAATTATTTTTTTTGGTTGAAGATTCATAACTTTCTTTTTATAGGAAAGTTGTTTCTTTTTTGGTTCGAAATTGATCGTTTTTAGTTAAAAATTTAACTATTTGTTTGAAAATTTATGCATTCTGTTGTAAATTCGTCTTTTTGGCACGAAAGCTTAACATTTGGGAATTTTTTTTTCTTCATTGACTGAAAAATCTTTCTTGATTGAAAATTCAACTCTTTTGTTGAAAACTCGTGTTTTTTTATTAAAATTAACTACTTGAATGAAAATTCATCTATTTTGTTGAAAATGTAATACTTTTACTTGAAATTTCACGAATTGAAAGCGTTTCAAGTTATTTCAAGTTAAAATTTTTTCCATCTGTTTGCAAGAAAAAACAATTCGACTATGGGTTTCTAAGATCGTGAAATTGGCCCAGTCGATTTTTTGATTCACTAGATTTCATCATTTTAATATAGAATGGGAGTTTAAATTGAGCTAAAGCACTTTTAATATCTCGAGATTTACTGTGTGTTTAACCTCAATTCCTTTTTCTACACTCATTTGTGTATGAAAAAGGGAACTTGCATTGATTTCTTTGATTTTGCTACATAAAAATTTATGATCTAAACATTTAAGAAGAACGCTCTTTTCATTTTGAGAACCTATCGCCTATTGAAAATTGCTTGGCAATGTCGGTTTAGAATACTACATTTGAATAACTCGCCACTTTATAGACGTCTCATAAACGGAGATAAGCATCTGAGCATGTGACGCATGCGTAGAAAATTTATTATATTTTTAGATGATCTTCTGACAGAATCCCTGCTAAAGGTTACATTGTTTACATAAATTAAATGATAAATTACCAGTATTGCTTTGTGCCATTAAAAATTATAAATGCCAATGATTTTTAACACACTATGTAGAAAAATAAAAAACAAAAGTGGCACGAGATTTTTTTAGAAATATACTCATATCAAATAAGCTACGTTGTAAATTAAAGAAGTAACTTAGTCCGTCTCACGGTCACATAAAGATTTTTTAAAAAATCATCCTTCAGCTCATATTTATTTTAAAATTTCCTTATACTTCGACAACTTCTGCGTGCCTTTTTCAAAGGTCACCTAAATATAGTTACAATTAGCGAGTAATATGAAAAAAAACACTGGAGTTTAATATGAGGACAATATTCAATAAACGTCGATAGATATGGGCGAGTTTACAGGAGACTACTGATGAGGAATCGCGAAACTGAGTTAAATGTAAATTGTAAGAGAAAATTGCAACTAAAAAGATAAAATTATTTTATAATAATGTGATAAATTTTAATTGTACTTGAAATTTCAGTCTGCAAATGAACAGAAATATTACGAAATTTATTTATGCAAAGGGACTCAATAGTATGTCATTGATGAGTGTTTTTTAGTATCTAGTATCTCAGTCTTATTAAATTCAAAATCGGAATTACGATTAAAACTGTAAGAATGTTGTGATAAACCTGTATCGAAATTCCCAACTTCACAACCTCTTTTGTGTTCAGCAATTTTTGTTTTCAATCTCCAACCAGTTTCAATCAAATAAATTTTATTGCAACATTTGCATTTTATCAAATAAATAGCGCCAGACAAGTTTTCAATGCTATCATTGTCTTCCTTCTTCAATAAATAACTGGTATTAGTGTTTTTAAAATAAACGTTGATATTGAATTTTTTAAATGAACAACCTGAACTTCGAGAGAGACCTTGAATGTACGACAAAGTAACTTTTAAATAAAATTTATTGTAAGTATCAATCCATTTGTTTTCCTTACTAGTGCTATTATAAATCTTATGACTGCTTTTGTTAGAATTGTTATTGACTAAATGAAGCGGATAGTTATTATGTACTAATGTCATTTTAAATTGATTTAAATTTTCTTTCCAAAACTGAATATCACTTAAGTTGACATATCTATCAACTTAACCTTTAATTAAACTAACATTATGATTGTATGAATTATGTGCATTGTAAATTAGGATATGTCCCAAACCAAAAGAGTTTTTTTTACTAATTGGTTAACGAATCACCATTTGAATTTTTAATTACACTCAACTCTTCATTTGACGGCTCTCGGTATACCACCTTCCTAGCATTGTTACCGGCTCGCATTCGTGGATAAGGGGGTCCAAGAAGCCGAGAGAGTGGCGCGTGGGCTGAGCGGAGTTCAGCAGTTCCTCCTTACAGTTTACATCGTAGAAATTATTAGAAAAGCGTCATGGTCATAGCAGGCTATACCCAAGACTCAAATTAGATGGAGAGTTGAGTGTATTCGTAAGTCAAGATAGTTGATAACATTATCAATTTCTCGTTCCTGGGTGAATTTAATGCAATCGAAGGTACCGACAGGCTACTGGGTCATTTCGGAGACCCAGAAGCAAACGGTAACGGAGACAAATTGACTAGCTCACCCTAACAAAAAGGCATGTTTATTACAAATACTTAGTTCAATGTATGTTTGGTTCAAACATAAAATGATCCATGGTGCAGAGGCGAAAGCCACAGTATGATTGACTTTGTTGTAGCGGATGAGAAGCTGAGAGGTCTTGCAAGAGATACAGGGGTAACTAGAGGTTCTGAATACAAAAAGAATCACTACCTCTTAATTTTCAAAAATGAGCCTTGGTCATGGGTGGAGGAGAAGAAAAATTAATAAGTCGAAGCAGACGCGAGTTAGAATAAAGAATTCGCAGAAAACAGAAGCACAGTTGGTATATTCTGAAAAGCTGAATAAATATTTAGGGCATCAAGAAGAAGACTGGAACACTGAATTAGGCAATAAGAATGGAGAGAGTGCTTGGATAATATTACGGGATAGCATCTTCAATATTGCATGTGAAGTGCGCGGTGCTGCGGCTGCAGGGAGAAAGGCTGGACATGCTTGGTGCAATGATGAAATCCGCGTGGCTGTCAACAAGAGAAATCAAACGTACTCGAGAATCTCAAATAGTAAAGGTCCTGGAAATGAGGACAGGGCTAGATTAGAGAATGATTAAAGGGTTGAAAACAGAAAATCCAAGATGCTCGTCAAAGGAAGCAAGGACGAGATCAAAGCGGAAGAAGATGAGACAATGAAAAATTACTCCGAAGGAAATAAGAAATGATTTTCGAAATGGATAAGAAAGATTAGCAGAGAAAGTACTAACACTAAAGTAGTCGGAATTAAGAATGCTGTTGGTGGAATGGTAAGAAAATCGGACAAAGTGAAAGATTGTATGAGGGGCTTTTCAAGAAATTTTATGGAGGTCAAGCTATGAAGCATAACAACCGTGACACTGAATATCGGTGATCAAGAAACTGAAGAATTGTTAGGCTGCTGGTGTGAACGGTATTACCTTAGAAGAGCTTAAAAGCGATGGCGGATATTTGTTTGTGTGGCTAAGCGAATTTATGAATCTGTTAGGGAGATCATGTGCGGATGAGATATTTAGCTTGAGACAGATCATAGAAAATAGTTTGAGTAAATAAAAGAGTTTTCTGTGCATTTGTTGATCTGAAAAAACTTTGGATAAGGTGAATAGGTCTAAACTTTGGGAAATTTCGAAAGAGTATGCAGTGAGTGGTTAGCTTCTAAAAGCAATAAAAGTAATATAAAATGGTAGTAGAGCGAGTATCAGAGTAAACGGACCACTGAGCGAATGGTTTGGATTAAACAGGGTGTTAGGCAAGGCTGCGTTATGTCCTCCTGGATGTTCATTATATGCAGTAAAAGGTAAGTTACTTTTTAAAAGGAACTAGTTATAGTTACCGTATCTTTACGAAAAAAGTAACTAGTTATCGTTATCGTTACCGATTCAAAATATAACTTTTTCTCAGTTGCATTTCCCCAAAAGAGTAACTATCGTTACTTTTTAAGTTACTTTTGTAATTTAGAAATATATATTCAAATTTAATTTTTACAAAAATATATTCGTAACTTTCGAGTGATAGTTGTTACACTTTTTAGTGTAAGTCATAGGTTAGTCATGACCCACATAATATTTCTAAAACAAGGAATATTTTAGAAAATTTTGAATTTCAGTGCGGAAGAAAAATTTCAGCTTTCCTATCTTGGCCTATAAATCTCTCTGGCGCTGAAAATTAATTATTTCTTTCCAAAAGTGTTTCTTTTAATTTACCTAGTTACGAATTCCACTTCTGGAAGATTTACAATATTCTAAGACCAACAGAAAATTTTTCAGTAGACGTTGAACTTTCAACAAAATACAAGAATTTTTAACTAAAAAGGATGAATTTTCAACCAAAACAGACATATTTTTAACAAAATACATGAATTTTTAAATAAAAAAGAGAAATATCCAACCAAATAGTTGAATCTTAAACTAAAGAATATGAATTTGAAACCGAAAATAGAATGGTTAAATTTTCATTTAAGAAATGAATGTTTAATCAAAAAAGAAATGTTAACAAAATAGTTAATTTTTCAACGAAAGAGATGAATTTCCAACTAAAATGATGAATCTTCAACACAAAAAAAACACATTTTTAACAAAGTAGTTCAACTTTCAATGAAAAATGATAAATTCTCAGTGAAAAAGGTAATAGTTGAAATTTCAACCAAAAAAGATTTTTATTTTAAATGAAAGATAGGTACATTCAACCGAAAAACAATTTTTCAACAAAATAGTTGAATTTGCAGTCAAGACAGAAAAAAATCAACCATATTGTTGAAGTTTCAACCCAAAAAGGCGAATTTTCAAAAAAAAAGTTGATCATCAACCAAATAATGAAATTTCTATCCAAAAAGGCTTAATTCATCCAAATAGGTTTAATTTTTCCCAATGAAAGACCAATTTTTAAATAAAAAAATCAATTTTCAACCGAAAACGGGCTAGTTGAATTTCTATCTGAAAAAATTAATTTTTAACGAAAAATATGAATCATCGACGAAAAATGTAATAGTTGATATTTCAACTAAAAAACAGTTTAATTTTAAATAAAAAATAGTTTAATTCAACCAAAAAAGTGATTTTCAACAGAACAGTTAAATTCTTAACCGAATGGAGTGGTTTTCTCTAAAAATCGTTCAATTTCGAACAAAATAATTAAATTTTCAACCAAATAATAAATTTTTAACCAAAAAATATGAATTTCCAACTAAAATAATAAGTAAAATAATCGAATTAGTTAAATTTCCGGTTTAAAAATTCATTATCAATCAAAAAGAAATGAATAGTTATCCAGATTGTTCAAATTTCAAGCCAAAAAAGCGAGTTTTCAACAAAAAAGTTGATTTTCAACCAAATAGTAAAATTTTTATCCTAAAAGATGAATTTTCAATGAAAAATGTGATGGATGAAGTTTCAAACATAAAAGACAAATTTTCAATAAGATTGTTAAATTTGAAACCAAAGAGATTAATTTTCAACAAAATACATGAATTTTTGTCAACAAGATCAATTTTAAACAAAATAGTGCAATTTTAAACCAAGGAGATGAATTTTCAACTAAGAAGATTAATTTTTTACCAAAAAAAAAAAACGAATTTCAAACAAAATACATGAATTTTCAACTGAAAAAAATCAATTTTCAACCAAAAATATCATAGCTACATTATTATCAATTGAAATAATTAATTCTCGACGGAAAAAGATGAATCCTCAACTAAAAGTGTAATAGTTGATATATTTAACAACAACAAAATCTATTTTGAATCAAAAACAGTTCAATTAAACCAAAAAACGAATTCTCAACAAATTAGTTGAATTTTTAACCGAATGGAATGATTTTCTTTTAGAATCGTTCGATTTCGAACAAATTAATTGAATTTTTAACCAAAAAAGATGAATTTTCATTCAAAATAATAAGTAAGAAAACCGGAATAGTTGAATTTCCGGTTAAGAAATTCATTATCAACAAAGAGAAATGAGTATTCAACTCTGAAATTATTTTTTCATGTCTTTCTAAGTGTTTTTATAGATTTTAGAAAATTCTAAATCGCAGGGTGGGAGAAAAATGTCAATTTCCTCATATTGGGCTACAAATTTCTATGGCTATCTGCCGGCACAATTTGAATAGTGAAAATGAAAAAATAGTTGGAAAAGCAATAAAATTGATTGATTGTCATGAAAAAGATTCCTGAACTACATTTCGAAAGTACCTGAAAAAGTAACGGTTTTTATAGTTACTGTTACTGAAAAAAATGTAACTAGTTACCAATTTGTTACTTACTCACAAAAGTAATATCGCTACCATTATCGTTACCAACTAAAAGGTGCTAGTTACAGTAACTAGTTAGAAGGAACTAGTTACTTCCCATCCCTGAATATATACATGGACAAATATCTAAGAATGGCTCTCTTAGACAAAGAAGGTATTGACCTTGAAACAGTGAAAGTGCGTGGACTGGCGTTTGCAGACGATAAGATTCTTACGGCAGAATTAGTCGAAGATTTTCAGAGAATGATGAGCAGACTGGATACCAGCATGAAGAGTATGGGTCTCAAGATTAACTAAATAAAACGAAAGTTTTTGTATTCGAAAGGAGGTGCGAGAAAACAGTATGCAACATTGCCTCAAACGAAGAGGGGATAAAACAAGTTGATGAGTCCGTATATTGTGTTATTCGTATTGTATTCGTGGATGTTATTTACTGCTGATGGAAAGATAGATGCAGAGATATCCAGTCATATAAACGAAGGTAGAAAGATTATCGGTAGAGTACGAGCTAATAATAGTAGTGAAAATTTAACGAATAGAGCTTAAATTGCAATATATAATTCCATGCTGTGTGTTAGCGAGACCTGGATATATCAAGAAAAGGATAGAAGTGGGTTTTCAAAGAATGTGGCGTAGAAGAAACATTGTTTAACAAGAGTGAAAGGAATTTGATTGAATTGTTTGGTCATGTTGAGAGAATAAGAGAACAACAGATAACGAATCAAGTGCATTTAGGTAAGGCGAATGGTAGGGCACCCTGATGTATGCCTAAGAAGGAATGTAAATGAAACTTTAAAGAGAAGAGGTATAAAGAGTCGTAGAAACACAGCTTGCATAAAAAGATGTATGGATGCAAAAGACGTACTTAGAGATAAGAATGTATAGGCGACAATTGTTTATAAGAAGAAGAGTGATGCCTGAAACGAAAGATTTTGGATACCCAAAGGTAGATTCAGAAAAGAATGATGGATATGTGTGAATGAGACTCTGAAGCAAAGAGATATGAAGATTCGTAGAAACACAAGACCTTGTATAAAAAGATGTATGTAAAATGTGAAAGGAGCAAAGGGATGTATGAAAGGATAGGGATACATTGAGGACAGTTGCTCATAAGAATAAAGGTGAGAGAGTTTAGTGGATGCGGTTGAGATAAAGAGTATGGATCTTTTTATGGATTTATGAGTCAGTTTGAGAGTTCATTTTTGAAGCGTAATGTACGAGTATGATGGCTCTGAAAAGCTTATCACCTGGGAGACTGCTAGAGAGATTTATCAGCCATAATATAATTCTATATGGTTGAGCACATCGAAAAAACATGAATTTTCTCAGAAGGAGCAATTGCTAGAGCGTCATCAACATATCTGTTATAAAGAATAGGTATGAATTATAATAATTTAGGAGCTTTTTTTCTAGCATCTTGTGAAACTAAATTTGAAACTACAGGAGATAAAGTCGAACACATAGGATAACCCGTCGTTTGTTCATAGAATTTGTTATCGGAAGAGAACACATTACAATTTGAAACAGTACTAGTGGCAACTGACAATTCATTCTTAGTTACTTTAGTTGAGTTAAGGTTTAAAATACGTTTTTCTTCTATGAAATCTGAAGCAAGATCTTCTGGGATGCTATCGAACATCGATATACATCTGAGGAAATTATTGAATGGTGTTTAGATACATTGATGTTTTTTAGAAGATCTTTAACATGTTGTTACAATACAGTTCTAGTAAAATATTTTCACAATACGTTTCTCACATACTCTTACAATATCGTTATACTCGTATATTGTAGAACATTTAAACAAATATAACGCAAGCAATTCAAATTATAATTTAATTTCTAAATCTTAAGAAACTAAATTGAACTTTTCAACAAAATGTCAACGATTCGAAATTGAGAAAATAGTTAAAAATATTAAGAAATTGAGTCAACACTTAAATTACTTGAAATATCGTTTATTAATAGAGTAATAGAGAAATTAAAGATCTTAGATTGAACAGATCTTTCAAAATTTTATCAAATGTTGAAATCCCTGATGAGGTCGCTGAAACTTCAGCTTTGGGTAACACATTCTGTGCTCCTTCAAATGTGCATAAAATTCCTATTAAGAATTTGGTTTCAAATTTTGAGGATTCTATAAGAAATATCAAAGAAGATTTAAAATTTATTATTTGAAAAACTGTTATTCAAGAAGCTTCAAATCACACTGATATCATAATATTTTAAAATTTGGAGATATCTGTCAAGTAAGTTAAAAATTTTAAGGAGGAACATAAAGATTCAATTTTTGTAAGCCCCGAAAAGGGTAATCTAAATGTTTCATCTAAAAAAGATGATTATAATGAAATAGTTGAAAATATTCTTAAAAATGATATTCTGTATAAAGGCATGAAACTAGTATGGTTTCAATAACTGAAAATAAATGTGATAATATAGCTTTCAGATGAGAAAAAATGAATTATTAATTATTAATGTGCATATTGTTCAAAGCCTCACTATAGTGTTAGAGGAAGAGCTTATGCTCTCCCAAAGGTCCACGAACCAAATTTAACTTGGGAGGATGATTGTTTCTAAAACTGGTTTTCCTACTTGCAATTTATCTAAATATAATTCAAATGTCTTAGAACCAGTTTCTATGAACACTAGTTCGCTTATGAAAAAAAAGTTTAGAACTTAAAGATATTTCAAAAAAATATCAATGTAACTAAAACTCATTCAATAATTTCCTCAGACGTGTGTCGCTGTTTGATGGCATTCCACAAGATCTTGCTTTAGATTGCATTGAAGAAAAACTTATTTTAAATCGTGACTGAAAGGAAAATAGCTTAAGAATGAATTGCTGACAGCTACTAGAACTGTTCTTAAAGGTAATGTGTTCTCTTTCACTAACAAATTCTATGAAAGAGTAACGTATTGTCCTACAGGATCGCCTTTATCTTCAGCAAGTTCAGATTTAGTTTTACAAGATGCTGATAAAAGAGTTCTTGAATTATTGATGAAATTCTAGCAACTGTTGCTTCTGAAAAAATTGATATTTTTCAAATGTGTTTGATACCATAGAAGATTGCATTAAACTCACCCGTGTACGTGAAATTGATAATATTATTAACTATCTTGATTTGAAAATAATTAAACCTACAAATGGTGATTTATTAACCAACTGGTTAAAAAAAAACCCTCTCAGGCTTGGAGATATCTTAATCACAATACACATAATTTATTCTGTGATAAAGTTGGTTTAATAGAAGGTTTAGTTGATAAATACGTCAAATTAAGCGGAATTCAATTTAGAAAGGAGAATGTAAATCAATTTTTAAAAAAATTAGTGCATAATAATTATTTACTTTATTTTTTTGATGACATTACTACAGAACGTACTCATGAGATTTATAATAGCTTTAGTAAGGGGCCGTCCATAAACTACATTACCAATTGTGTGTGTGTGTGTGTGCGTTGAGGGGGTGGGGGATGAGCCAAAAACTACAGTTGGTAAGATAGGGCGGGAGGGGAAGGAGTCAGTGAAAGTAACTTTACGAACGAAATGAAATTACAAATTAAACAAAATTAATTAATAAATTTTAACAGAGTTTGCGAATTTTGCGGAAGATGATCCTGCAACGGTACAGTTAGATAATAACATAAGAAATTTAAAAATCACTTTCATATTCCAGACTTCACACTTTTTCCCCTATTTCCCTTTTTTCAAGAATTCTTTTTTCACCGTGTTCTCAAGAAATTTCCCCTCTTCTCGTTTTTTCGCTTAAATACGAACTAAATTAAGAGAACCCATTAAAAAAATTCAACTATTTTTGGTTGAAAGTTAATTTCTTTTGGTTGAAAAGTCTACTATTATATATTTTTTCGGAACAGTTGAAAGTTTATCTTGCTTAGTTAAAAAGTCTACTGTTGGCGTCAAAATTTAATTATTTTGATTAAAATTCAACTTTTTGGTCAGGTATTCCAATATTTGGTTGAAAGTTAAACTGCTTTGTTAAAAATCAAATTCGAAGATCCATCTCTGTGGTTGAAAATTTAACTACTTTGTTAGAAATTCATTTCAGTGGTTGAAGATTCACCTCTTCAACTATCTGGTTAAAAATGTATGCTTTCTGGCTAAGAATGCAACTGTTTGTTTCAATGCTAATTTTTTTTGGTAGAAAATTCAACTATTTTGTTGAAAATTCATGTATTTTGTTGATAATTTGACTTTTTCAATATAAAATTATCCTTCATTGTTAAAAATTCTCTTTTTCTGCGGAGATTTATATTTTTAATTAAGAATTGATCTTTTATATAGTTGAAAATTTATATACTCTGTTAAAAATTCAGCTACTTTTTTGAAAATTCATGTATCTTGTTGAGAAATCGCTTTTCTTGGTTTAAAGTTCATTTTCTTAACTGAAAAATTATTTTTTTTGGTTAAAAATGCAACTGTTTGGTTGAAAATCAATCTGCTTTGGCTGAGGATCTTATTATTTTGTTGAACAATCGTCTTTTTGGGTTGAAAATAATTTTTTTAACCGCAGATTTAACAATTTTATTTTTGTTTGAAAATTTATCTTTGTTAGTTTAAAATTAAACTATCTGGTTAAAAATTTATCTTTCCTATTAGAAACTTCAACTATTTGGTTAAGAATTCATGTATTTTGTTGAAAAAACGTCTTTGTGATAGAAGTTAATCTTCTCAATTGAAAATTCATCCTTTTTGGTTTAAAACGCAACTGTTTGGTTGAAAATCAATCTGCTTTGTCTGAGGATCTAACTCTTTACTTGGACATTCGTCTTTTTGGTTGAAAATAATTTTTTCAACTGCAAATTAAAAAACTTCATTTTCGTTTGAAAATTGATCTTTCTTAGTTGAAAATTCAACTATCTGGTTCAAATTTTATCCTTCTCATTTGAAACTTCAACTATTTGCTTAAAAATTAATTTATTTTGTTGAGAAAACGTCTTTTTGATAGAAGTTAATCTCCTTGGTTGAAAATTCATCTTTTTTGGTAAAAATGCAACTGTTTGGTTGTAAATTAATTTGCTTTTGTTGAGGATTGGACTATCCTTGAAAATTTTCTCTTTATGGCTTGAAAATTCAACAATTTTGTAGAAAACTAAACTATTTGGTTGAAAATTAACTATTTTGTAATCATTCATATTCTTGGCTAAAGATTCAACTATTTTGGTAGAAAATTCAACTGTTTTGTAGATAATTTGTCTTTTTTGATAGAATATTAATTTTCTTGGTTGAAAATTTACCTATTTGATTGAAAGTCGAACTACTTTGTTAAAAATTGACTCTGTTTTCAAGATTAATCTCTTTGGTTGAAAATTTAACTATTTTGTTGAAAGTTTATCTATTTGGTTGGGAATTTGTTTTTTATTGCAGAAAATTAATTTTTCAAAGTGAAAATTAAAGACTTATATTTTTGGTTAAAAACTTATTTTTTAGCTAAAAATTCGACTATTTTGTTGAAATTTCATCTTTCTCAATTGAAAATGAACGTTATTGATGGAAATTTGCATTTTCCGGTTTACAAATCATCTGTTCAATTTTTCGTAGAAAACTTAGGTTTTTCAGTTGAAAATTCAACGATTTGATTGAAAGTTGATGTATTTTTTTTAGAATTTCGTCTTTTGGTGGAAAATTAATCTTCTTAGTTAATAACTTATATTCGTTTGTTGAAAGTTCATCTTTTATGGTAGAGGAGTCATCTTTCTTGGTTAAAAATTCATCTTTCTTGTTTGAAAGTTAACGTTTTTGTTGAAAATTAAACTTTCTTGGGGGGGGGGGGGGGTAAAGACTAAATTACGCTTGTCAACGAGGAGGGCGGGGCACAGTGGAGGAATTTGTCGATAACGGCGTAAAAAATCTGTAACCGCGTCAAATCACAATGAAAAGTAACAAAACTTGGTACACGGAAGGTTTAGGTATCACTGAATGAGAATTTGCAGCCGCATTCGCGGAATTCAAAATGGCAGCGGCAGTTCAAGCGGCCAAAGTTGTGTAGCTTCATTTTTTTTCGAAAAAAATGTGAATTACATAGTTGCACAGCTCTATGTGCATCAAATTTTGAAAGGTGTGAAACATTTTATTTTATATCTATGATGTTGCTGATGATGAATCTGGAGTCAGATTTTCGAAATTCAAAATGGCCGATCCAATATGGCTGCTCAGATGATAAGAAAGATTATGAGTCTTGATCAGAAGGATTTGTGTTTATGAAAGTTTGTGAACGGAAAATTTTAGGGTCACTGAATATGAATCTTGAGTCAGATTTTTAAAATTCGAAACAACTGATTCAATAGATCGCACAGAAAAACTTTAGAAATTTATATATATTTGTGAAAATCAGTGACCAGGGTTTTTTGGATCGTTGAATATAAGTCTTGAGTCAGATTTTTGAAATTCAAAATGTCCGATCCAATATGGTGGACCAAAAACTTGGAAAGTTGACACATTTTTGTCAAAGTCAGTACCTGGGGATTATTTGGGACTCTGATTCCGAATCTCGGATCAAATTTTATAAATTCAGAATGGCGGCTCCAATATGGCGATCGGGAAAATTAAAGAATTCATAAACGTTTTTAAAAATCTGAACTTCGGGATTGTTTAAGGCTCTGATTCCGTATTTCTAGTCAGATTTTCATAATTCAATATTGCTGATCGAATATGATGGATAAAAAAATGCAAAAATTGATTAATATTTGTCAAAATCAGTACCCAGGTCTTTTGTTGGTCGCTGGTAATGAATCTTATGTCACATTTTAAACCACTTTAAACTAGAAAGGACAATTGTAATTAATTAACTGATGCTGAAGTAAAAAAGAATCAGCTTCCATGGAATTGCGTACAAAATTCCGTTTAAAAAATTAGTAATTTTTTGTGCAGAACGGCATACATTTTATACTCACTGATTATAAATAGTAGGATGCGAATAATTTTGATTAAAAATGGCAAAAGCGAAAAAGACCGGATTTTATTCAAAATTTTGTGAATAAATATTCACAAAAATAACTCTAAAGCCTCCTCATCTTCTCCACTAAGCCTCATCGTCACATTCTGTTCCTGATTCGTGACTGCTCCCATTTTTTTAACGCTTTCAGGACCGTTACTCAATTCTTTAATTTTATTTTCTTTTTGGACACGTAATGCACTTATTACTGGATTTGACGAAATAAGCATGAAATGGATAGTGTCATCATTAGATTTTGATCGTGAAAACAATCTACTGAAGTGTGCTCTTGCTACTTCAAAAACTTTGTTGTTGGCTCCTTAAGCCTCTTCTGACATCCAACCCATAGGCAAACCAAAAACCCTCATTATTTGACTTCCGTGAATAAAAAAATTATGAAGTGAAGGGGCCATCTTATACCAACCATACAATTGAATATACATTCCAGCTGTATCAAGTGCAAATATTTCGAATTTACCACAATCAATTTGAAGTCCGCATGTCAAAATTTGTAATACATCTGCGAAACGTTGAATTATTTAACGTCAATGCCAGTTACTTTAGCTACTACTTTAGGATTGTCAAAGGAAGGTCTAGCAGTGTTTCCATCGTTTGTACTTCCATGACCCTATTTTAAAACATCTACGAGGATTGATGATTTTGACCGTAGACCATCTTGAACGATCTTTTTCCGCGATTCTTTCAACGTCTTGTGATCACCTGTAGCATAAGATTTTTTCAAATCTAAATTGTACGAAATATGAGGAATGCACTCCATGAATCGAATTCGATAATGAAGGCTCGATAGCCCAAAATAATAGTTTTGTTCCTGAACAATCAGTTTTCGAAGGCCGTTTGAATTGTTCATTTGACTTGGCATAGCCCCATATATGTTACATGAAGTAGAAGATGACTGCCCGGTCAGAATGTTGCAAACTCTTCCATCAAGCATTGTAGGGTATAACTCATGAGAAATGGTATGAATTTTTGTTTTGATAGTAACTAAAGTATGTTTCAAACGCGAGATTTGCTCCCAATAATAGCAATACACTTCTGTAGTTTTGTCTGATGTGCCTTTCACAAACTGAAATTCGATGGGCCTGCATAATCTTACAAAAGATGGTCGATTATTCCTCCACAATACTTCCCCATCTGAAAATATGATGTTAAGATGTACGTACTATACCATGAATAATGAAGCATCACTATTCGCTAAATTTTCCACAAAATCTGACCACCCCTGTTCGAATTGTTGCTGACCCAAAGCACAATCCAAACCTCATTTTACACGTAATACTACTGCAGAATTATTCTTTACTTCCTTCAATTTTTCGGTTGGAAGCAATGAAAAAATTCTGCGTGAAGTATGATGAAGCAAGGACTGTAATTGAATTCGAGTACCATTATTATTAATCTTTATATCATCAGGATAACATTCTTTTTTCGCAGATAAAATTTTTTTGTAAGGATGCAGTTGTTTATTTCCCGATGAAAAGCTTCGATGTGCTCGGAGAGTTTTATATTTAGTTTTGGTCAAACCGACATCCATGTACATAGCCAATATTTTGTTTATCGAATCGTCATCATATGCTCAAGGATCATTATTATAGATTTCAGACTGCTGTTGTAATGGTGCTATTGCTTTTAATGATACTCCTTGGCCATGGTTATTGATCAGGGTTTGAACACGTCTTTGCTGCGTTCTTTCTCTACAATCTTCATAACTTGCAAGTGGTGGTCCGCGTCCACGAGATGTTGCTAAAGATGTTTGAAATGTTAAAAATTACAAGATATGGGTAGAGTCAGGTTTTTGAATTTACACTCCAATTTTTCAAGCATAAAATCTTCATATTCATTCTCAAACCTTTCACGCATTCGGTAAATATTGACCCAAAACTTTTTGTAACGTCTGATAATATATGTAAGAATTTCTTTGTTTTTGTACGACATGAAGTTGCCCAAGAAAAGGGTAAGAATTTCTCTGTTTTTATACGACATGAAGTTGTCCAAGAAACAAGTAAGATTTTCTTTGTTTTTGTACGACATGAAGTTGTCCGAAAAAAAGAGTAAAAAGAGTAAGAATTTCTTTGTTTCTGTATGACATGAAGTTGCCCAAGGAGAAGATAAAATGTACTTACGACCCTCTCTTAATTATTATTTCATTTGCATGCCTTAGTAGATTATTTTTTCGATCAAAATCTAATGAACAGTTCTATCCAGTATCCAATTAATGATCATCTCTCTAGATCAAGTAATGAATATATCACATGCAAACTTTAAACGTAAACAAAAATATTTCAAATCAGGAAAAAATACTTTCTATAAGCATTTATAAGCCTTTTAAACATTCACTCTTGAGTTTCTCATCGTCCATTTTGAATGTTTGAAATCTGATTGAAGATTCGTAATTAGCCACATAGAAAAACCCCGGGTACTGATTGCCTCAAACGTTTATAAATTTTTTAATTTTTCGTCCACTATATTCGATTGGCCATTCTGAATTATAAGAATCTGACCTGAAATACGGAATCCGAACCCTAAACAGTTTCGAGGTACAGATTTTTTCAAACTTTTGTCAATTTTTCAGTTTTTTCGTCCGCTATATTGGAGCGGCAATTTTGAATTTTCAAAATTGACCAAAGATTTGGAATCAGAGTCCCAAATAATCCCGAGGTACTGACTTTTACAAAAATGTGTCAATTTTCCAAGTTTTTGGTCCACCATATTGAATCGGCCATTTCGAATTTTGAAAGCCTGACTCAAGATTCATATCCAGCGACCCTGAAATTCTCCGTATACAAACTTTCATAAGCATAACTCCTTTTGACCAAAATTTATAAACTTTTTTTATCATTCGAGCAGCCATATTGGATCGACCATTTTAAATTTCGGAAATCTGACTTCAGATTCATTATCAGCAAGATCATAGACATAAAATAAAATGTTTCACACCATTCAAAATTTCAAGCACATAAGGCTGTGCAACTACAAAGTTCATATTTTTTCGAAAAAAAAACGAAACTACCCAGGTTTGGCCGCTTGCACTACCGTCGCCATTTCAAATTTAGCAAATGCGGCAGCAGATACATATTCAGCGATACCTAAATCTTCAGTGTACCAAGTTTTATTATTTTTCATCGTAATTTGACGCGGTTACAGATTTTTGACGCCGTTATTGCCAAATTGCCCCACTGTGCGTCAGTCACTCGGCACACGCGCCAGCCTTGACTCATGAGGATACATGTACTTACGAAGATTAGCGGTGGGCAAGCAAGGATCATTGAGGCGAGAGTTGAAAATTCAAATTGGCAGAACAGATGCTCGCAAGATATTACCAGCAGGGGTTCTCAAACATCCGCGGTTCTCAACTTTTTCTACTTATGCATCAAAGATATATATCAACAAGTTTGTCACAACATTCTTGGAATTTTAATCATTATTCTGATTATGAATTTATTAATATTAAAATATTAGGTACTAAAAAGATACCATCCACGACGTATCATTGAGTACATTTTCATAAATAAATTTCGTAATATCGTAATATTAATATTAATAATTTAATTTAAATATATAAAATTAACAAATTTAAATTTCAAACCTTAATAAAATTGATCAAAGTATTAAAAATAATGTCATCTTTTCAGTGACACTTTATTCTTAGAATTTACATTTAATTCAGTTTCGCGCTTGCTCATCAGCAGTTTTCTGTAAACACGCCCATATCTGTTGACGTTTATGGAATATTGTCTTAATGTAACCTTCAGTGTCATTTTCTGTTTTGTCCATCCTAACCATTATGAAGCCTCTTTATATTTTTAATATGTATTTTTCACGCGATTGAAGTCTCTTCAATTTAGGAGAATGCATACAAAGTCCATGTTATTGTCACGACTTATAATTGATTAGAATTTCCATCTTGACATGTTCTTTACAATCTTATGCTTGTTCTGAAGAATCTATTTTTTTCTTCAACAGAATACTTCGATTCATTCAATTTGTTCAGCACAGGTATAATTTAAATCATTTTATGGAATTGTCTTTTATTCTATATTCCCCTTTTTATATTACTAAGTAGTTGCTACTATATTTAGGTGATCTTTGAGAGAGGCACGCAGTAGTTGCCGAAACGTAAGAAAATTCAAAATAAATATGAGTTAAACGATGGCTCTGTTCGTTTTTGTTTTCATGTGACCATAAGATGCAATCAATCACTTTTATATCTTATATACATTGTCGGTCAAAGATTAATCGGATTTGGATTGTCAATCTCTTCATCATTCGGCTAAATGCCGTGTTCGCCTAAATGCTTACGACATATACCTGTATATGTATTGAACATACAGGAGGACATAACGCAGTCTGGCCTAACGCCCTGCTTAATATCAACCTAATCTCTCAGTTGTCCATTTATTCTCACACTTGCTTTACTACCACTATATACTGCTTTTGTTGCTTTTAGAAGCCAAACATTCACTCCATATTCTTTCGGAACGTCCAAAAGTTTAAAACTATTCACCTAATCGAAAGCTTTTTCCAGATCAAAAAATGCACAGAAAACTCTTTTACTCACTCTCAAACTATTTTCTGTGATCTGTGTCAAGCTAAGTATGTGATCCGCACACGATCTCCCTGGCATAAATCGACATTTGACTATCCAAACCCTTTCCTTAGTAATTCTATCTACTCCAGCAGCCTTGCCGCTCTTTAGTTTCTTGATTACGGATATAATGTTGCGGGTGTCGATCCTTCTTTCGCTACCTACAACGCATTCATCATCAGCATTCTCAATTCTGAATGCATCAGTGCTAGTTCTTCCTTTCCTTATTCTTACAACCCAAATCCAAAATAATTTTTCATTTCCTTCAAAATCATTTCGCATCTTTTTATCTTTTCCCGCTTTGATTTAATCATCGCTTTCTTTGACTAGTATTCTGGCTTGTTTGTTTTTATGCCTATGAACATTTTCTTATCTAGTTCTTTTCTCATCGCTTAGACCTTTGCTATTCAACATTCTCGAGTACGCTTGCTCTCCTCGTTCACATTCACGAGGATTTCATCATTTCACCAAGCATCTTCAGTCTTTCCTTTTACAGCCGCCGTACTTCACACTTCCGGTGCATTCTTTAGAATGCTATCAAGTAGGATAATCCATGCACCCCTAATATTTTGATTGCCTAATTTCAAGATATATCATTTGTGCTTCTAGGTCGTGCAATTTCCCTATTTTAACTCGCGTATACTCCAACCTATCGGTCATTCTTTCTCCCCTCCTTCCTTAATTAAGCTTTATTTCTGAAACTATGAGGTTGTGATCCGCTTCACATTCAGAGCCTCTCATAACACTCGTATCTCTAATTAGCCCTCCCAGCCTCTTATTTGCTACAACAAAGTCAATCATACTGTGGCTTTCGCCTCTGCATCAAATATACATGTCGGTTATTTTAGGTCCGAACCAAGTATTTGTAATAAATAAGCCTTTTCATAAGCATGAGCTGATCCATTTCTCCCCGTTACCGTTACTTTTTGGATCTCCAAAATGACCAAGAACCTTATCCGTACCATCGGATTGCACACCAAACCAGCCTTTCATATTTCCGAGTAGAATGCTTCTCTTAACATGATCACAAGTACCTATAATATGATTTGACGAGTACCCGAAGGTATCTTTTACATCACTAATTTTACCCCCAACCAGAGCATAGCATGCTCTCATAAATAGCCTCCTGATTCCCATTCACATTCTATTTCATAATAATATAGAATGTACATAATTTGGGGTGTATCGAAAAAATGAAATTTTGATCCCTCCTTTAGCGAGGGCTGAAAAGTTTTCAGAGGGTACCAGAATGATTTCCTGGAAGTTTGAAAAAAAATAAGAAAATTCCTTCTGTACGCACAACGAGGTGATAGAAATTCCTATGAAGTATAGACCTCGTAAAAAATTATCTCATGTTCGCATATTTGAGTTAAATGCAGGTAATTGTGAAAATCATGACAAATTTCATTTTCCTCGTTATGTTCAAGGCAGTATTTTTTTTTATCCAGTTCAGCGGTAAAAGTTGTGTATTATAATGATATACGTTCCTATGCAGCACAGGCCTCATCAAAGATAATCTTATGTTCGCACGTCCAAGTTAGAGTACAGAAAATGGTAAAAATCACGAACAATTTCATTTTCCTCTTCATGTCCACGACAATTTTTTTTGTCCAGTTATGTTCAGAAACTTACTGAAACACAAGAAAATGTATTACAGTATTCTGCTTGACATACATTAGTTAAGAAGTTTCCTATGAATAAAACTGAAATTTGCTTTCAAAGACTGACAGGGCTTTTCGGCTCTGAAAAGACGATCTGATGACTCCATCCTTTACTCTAGATGAATGAACTTGGCGAGAGGCTATTGTGACCTCTTTTATACACCTTTCAGCCGCTTGAGTGTGACGTGGAATTTTGAAGATATCTGGGAAGGAAAGAAGAGTTACATATGCCCTTTTCGGTGAATTCCAGTAAGTTTTTTTTTGACATCGCTCTTGTTAGAGGAGGGTCCGTTACAGTACAATTACTCCAATCGATGAGGTCTACGTAATCCTCAGCATCAAAATTCAGAACGGACATTTCGAGTTTTTTACTTCCTTTTTATCAGATTCTCCTGCTGAGAGAATACGAGAAACGGCTTGCCTACGAGTTTCTTGCCTTTTGTCAAATAGCCTGGCAAGCAGAATATTCTCTGCATGTCCAAAATATCCATTACTTTGGATCACTCCATCTATCTTCTCGAGCAGATTATCTTCTAGGTATCATGTAGAACGAATGCTGTTCCACAAGTGCTTGGGGTCGTCTATGACTGTTGGTTGACATTTGATTGGAACCACATGGGTTTGTAAAGACATACAACAAATTTAACCAGAATTCGTAATTTGAAGGACGATTGTTCTGTTCCCATGTAGGTTCGAAGTATTCTACTTGCCATCTTCATAAATCTGGCTGCTGACAATTTTTCTGGACTACTTCCGGACAACTCTGGAGAACACTCTCCCATTGTAACAGCTGTCCAAATATCGAGAGGGTACTTCTGGTCTGAGCTAAGATCATTTGTGGTGACTATTAGAGGATTTGGAGTTTGAACTGGATCAAAGTTGACAACTGTTAGTTTTTCACACGAAGCTAACATTTTTATAATAATACTAGAGTAGTCAGTAGGACCAGAAGCTTCACCATCAAGTTTCATAAACAGATGCTTCAGTGGCGATTCGTTTCCGTGAAGCTGACGGACGACCCATTGTAATGTTCTTTCCAATTCAATTTCTAGTCTTCGTATGATACTAGAATGCTTGCCAGTATTTATAAGACACCCATTGATACCGATATAATTCAGGTAGGACAAATTAATCCTGTTTCCATCAAAAAATGGCAATATTGCATCCGAGACATCCTCAGCTGCTGTAGATGATGAAGACACGAAACGTAAATAAGAACTTTCAAGTTCTTGAATGAGAGAAGTGTGTTCTTCTCGCTGTATTGTTTGCTTGAATATTCCATCATTTACTTTTTCCATGAGTTTCGTTTAATCTTCTCTACCATCACAGTGAAGGGCTTCAGAACTTCTATTTTCTATTCCGTACCTGTCACAAGCTGCTGAAAATGTTCGACATTCTATTCTAGTTCGTTCTGATAATTGTATTTTACCAGGAAATCACAGCTTATCTTCATCATCATCATCATGATCATCATCTTCATCCTCATTCTCATTTTCATCCTCATGATCATCCATCTCATCCCTCTCGTTTCCAGCACTATTGATGGAAAAGATTCCTTTAGTAATTCCATGAGGACGATGGTCACAATCAATTTGAACTTTTTTACGTTCGCTTCCAACTTCTACTTTTCCTTGCGGCAGTTTGGCATGAAGTCGGCGTTCTTCTTGCTTTCCAGGATGCTCAGTTCTGATCAATGGTTTATATAGTATTCTTTGTTTTTTCAAGTTCGTTGGTCTCAAAGGAATGCCCTGTCAGATTCAGATAATTTTTCCTTGCAAGAGCACGATTCACATTTACAATTACAAAGAGATATATTAAAAAGATTGCTCCTTTTTTGCTTG
>JAUMHM010088296.1:0-28214 GCA_032362435.1 Melikaiella ostensackeni
TTACGTAAATTGAATTAAATTTCTGACTGTAATTACTTCAACTCTAGTCAAAATTTAGTAGGAGACTGTAATTCTTAGCTAATTGCGAGCCCCTTTTATACCAGTTTTTTCAAGTATGCGTAATTAGGTATTAATCACAGTCATCAGTGACGATTCACGCAACAGGAAGGCAAATCCCCACTTTGGGACGGAATCGAGAACCTTCGTTTCAATTTGGTGATTCAATCATCATTGAAAATATTTATCGCAGTGTAAATAATAAACCCCACCAAGAAGAGTACGCGTGTAAGAACTCTGCCGAGTACATGACTATAATTCTTTTATTTATTCATGTTGAAGGTAATCAAGGTTGTGAAATGAAAAAAAAAACCAAGTAGTATATATAATAATTTACTATTACTAGAATTATTATTGTTCTGTTGGCACACTTATGTTTATTACTTAAAGACAATAATACGCCCGCCAATTTTTTTTATTCCTTTGAACCATCATTTTTTTCTTATCAAACAAAAAATAATTTGATAAACTAATTCACTGAACTAATTCGTTTCATTAAAAAACGCTTTAGATTTATAAATTTTCTACTTTTCGTACTTGGCTTCATTATTTCATTTCGCAACAGTTTTTACCTTTGACGTAAAAAAATAAAATATTAATAGCCATGTACTTAGCGAAATTTTTCTACATGTAGTATTTTTTATCTTAATAGAAACATTAAGTTCTATTATTTCGGTCTTAAGATCAAATTAAAATATAAATATGAGACAAGAATTATTCCGAGTCAAATTTTTTTAAATTGTTGAATTAAAACATGTATTGCATATTGCAACATTTCATCCATAATCTGTCGGTCATCCTCAGGCAAAATTATACCTTTAAAAAGACAATTTCAGAGTCAAAATTATGGTTATGATGAAGAAATTAAAACAATGCTGATAACATAATAACTGGGAACATAATTAATTAGAAAAACCTAAAAGAACAAAAAAGGTTTCCAATGATTAAAGGTTACATTTTTAAATAATAAAAAGTCCACATACAGTTATAAATTTTACTGACAATATGAGAATAAGATTGCAATATACAGTCGACTTTCTCTTAAGCAATTTCTGTTAATTTTTGGGTCAACGGATTTATTTAATTTTCAGTTAATATCATTCAAACTTTTAAAATAATTTTGGTGAAAAATTTTCTCCAAGAATCTGGTTAAAAATCAGTATAACTTAGGCGATGATAGGTTCGTGTCTGCTTATTTCCAAATTGTTCATTTTTTATATAAATTCAAACCTGATTCTGTAGTATGTTTATGGGCCACTTTTTCCTGAAAAAGCGGCGGATGTACCTTATTTACTATATTTATGCTAAGTTTCATCGAAATCGATCGATCGGTCACTAAAGAATAAACAATTTGTTTATTAATCAATTTATCTTTTCTTCACAGAAAATAGAGCCACTCATTATTACAGAAAATCAGTAATTCAATTAGTCGAAATATTCACTAATTCGATAGTGAGGGTGGTTCACAAAAAACTTGTTTCTACTTTTCAGCAGCCCTATCACAACAGTTTGTTTTTCTGGTTGAAAAAATATTCTCCTAATTTCTTCGGATTGAAAAATTAGTTTCAGAGAAGTGTCTTGTGAACAAAAATTATAGCTAATACAAAGAAAAAATTCCGATTTTGTGTCCACATGTAAAAAAATTATTTGGCGCCGGTAAAAGTCATATTAAGTACGATTCCGTAGAAACAGACAGTTATAAGAGCATAAATTTCAAAAAAACACAAAAATGAGTATTTGAACAAAATTCTATTTCTGTTTTCGTTTCCTTAGACCTTGAATTCTTTCAAGCGTATTTTTTTCATTTGAAAGCTCCCAGATGTTCGAAACATTTTTTTAAGTCAGACAGAATGTGAAGAACAGAAATTAAGCAACTGAAAATTAGTTAACAAATGACTGGGTATTCTTGAATTATCGAATAATGATCATTTATGATAAGAGAAAAATTCAAAAAGCGTTAGTAAACCGCAATATTACGTAAAATTCAAATTTGTAACTTACAGATTTTTTTGGGGATCCATAAGAATGGCAAAAAGTCACTTATCCTCAAAATCTATGATTGATTCTTATTCTCTGACGGATTCTGAACAATACACAAAAAAGGGAATTATTCGTAAGATATCATCGCGTTGAAATATTATAATTACGCAAAGCTGATTTTTTAACATGTTAAATCAATAGGAAACTTTATGGTCTTTGCAATATCTTTAATAATTAACCGATTTGGCTCAAATTTGGAGGGAATCTTTTCTTCGGTCATTTCAACAAAACTGGGGGATGAGAGCAGAGAAATTCGGAAAGTGAAAAATAAGGGCCAGTCTAGTGACCCCCGATATATGAATTTATTTAGGACTGTATATATTAATAAATTATTCTAAAAAAAGATGTGTATAATAATCAAAGCAAGGTCATAATAAAAATGTTAAACGTTAAAAACAGAAAATTCAATATAAGAATGCGATTGTGTAACATTTTTATTTTACGGAGCCAATAAAAAGGTAATATTATAACTCTGTAAATAAGCTTCACACGACACCTCGATCAAGATAACGAATGTAACTGTTGCCTCAGAATGGAAAAACGAGAAATATTTAAACATCTAATCTATTTAGCCTCACTTTGTTTACGTTAAAAATAATTGCGCATCATTTTATAATACAAACGACTTTAGTAAAATGAACTCGTGATTTGTGTACTATGTCATAATTGAGATGCCAAAATATTAGGTATTATTTTCTTCACTATAAAAACTTTTTTCCGAAAAATTCCCCAAAATGTTGATAACGAAAATCGCACCAAAGTTTTGTACATTTTTTCCAGAAAACTTGGGAAAAATTTCGCGAAGATATTTTAAGGTAAATCTCTTAATAAATGATGTAGAATATTTCCTGCAAGTTGAGGAACTTTCTCTAAATATTCTTGGGGAAATTCTCCAATAATGAGGTGAGATATTTCCTACAAGTTGGTGAACTTTCCCCCACATGATTTGGTTAATACTTTCTAAGAATTTGGAAAATTTTCGGCAATATTATCGTGAAAAAATCCCACATTCGTGTTTTTTCGTCGATTGTCATATTATTATAATTTATGATTATATTTTTATTTTTCTTATCATGGAGTCAACAAATAATTTTAAGTACGGCCACAGTCCTTAGGAAGACCGATCACCACCGATCACCATATCTTTTCAGATTATAACTAATTGTAACTGATGGTGAAAATTTGGGGCTAACTTATATACTTGAGAACCAATTTCTATTGTGAGAGCATACTGTTTGCGCACTTAGTGGTATTTGTCCTGAACTACTCGGTAAAAATTATGAATTTCACAAAAATACTTTTTTTAACAAGTCTTGTACAAAATTATTTCAAAAATATATTTCTTCACTTGAAGGAAAAGTTTATTTGACATGAACCACTTGATTTTATTTATTTAAAAAACTCTTTTTCCAAGTGAATAAATGAATACTATAGTGAAGAAATTACTTTATTCAACTAATGACATGTTACAATGGAATAGCAAAACCAACTTTGGACAAATTGAAAATTTGAGTCGCCGGAAACCTTTTAACTCACAAGAACGATGACATAAGCTTTACCAATTTTTCATATACTAATTAATAAATTATAACATAATTTCTTTCTCGTAGAAAGTGTCTTCTAATATTCATCTTATTTTTTTTCAATTTTTGGCAAAATTCACTAAACTTAGAAAAATTGTCCACATTATATGAAGTTCACTTAATTCCTAATCTTTTGGAAAATTTCCCCACATTTATTGGAAAATTCTTCAACTTTTTTGGGAATATCGCAATGTGAATGTGAGAAATTCCCTAAATTTTATGGGAATCACTTAAACCCCTAACTCTAGAAGAATATTCCCTAATTTTTATGGGATTTATCCTATTATTGGGGAAAATTTCTTAATTTCTCGAGAAAACGTATTTTCATCAGAAAATGTGGAGTTTTCCCCAAAAATGAGCCGGGAAAACTCCTCATATTTTTTCAGTGTTATTCAGACACTGTATAACTAATTCAATTAGTAAAATTGCCAATAATTCAGATTATGTGGAACTTTATACAACTTCTGTAAACGTTTTACATGTTTTTTCTAATATTTAGTTCTTGCCATACGCGAAAAATTCTCTTAATTGCACGAATTCACAAACTGAAACGTAGTAGATGAAAAATTGAAACGAATCTAGGATGGCACGAAAAATCACTTTTTTTGGACAAAAATCGTTCGGTAGTTCAATTTTCAATAGATTTAGATTTATTTTTTCCAAACTAACCGTATGTTTTCCAGGTAAAAAGTGTCACTGCTTATTTTTTATATCATTCAAAGCAACATTTTTGATGTCATAACAAATGAAATTTGTTTGTTTTTAAAAATGAATTTTCAAGTGTATCATTGCTTTCAAGATTCTCAAATTCAATCAAGCAAGCCCTGAATCAGTATAAGAACTATGCATAAATAATTTATTATTCGTTGGCGTTTGAACTGAACAATTAATGAACAAAAGTCATTTTTTTGTAATTTGCAGTGATTATTTGTTGAAATACATTATTTTCACATGAAATATCAGAGAAATCCATGTACGATTACGATTAGTTGAAAAAAGTTGCCCTTTCACAATTTTTTAAACAATGTTTTTAAGCAAAACACAGTTTGAAAATTTCTGAATTAGTAGGCTTAATTTTCTTCTCAGAATTAACTAAAAATGTCATTTACATGACTCCTTTTTTCATATTTTGTAATGTGACAACATTTTTTATTTATTTAAACAATTCTTATAAGCAAATTCCGATCTTTAACATTTTTCCATGAGTAGGCTCTCTTTTTTACGGAATCGACTGAAAATGTTTTTCTGATGACTTCTTGCTGTCATATTTTTCGAATTAACAATAACTGTAAAGTATTTAAACAATTTCTATAAGCAACTGTATGTTTCGTTTTTTTCCATGAGTGGTCTTATTCTTTTAAGGAATCAACTTCTGTTTTGTTCCAAAAAAAAATTAAGCCTATTCATGGGAAAAAGGTAAAAATAGGTATTTGTTTATTATAGTTCTTTAAATAATTAAAATTTGCCGTCAACTGAAAAAATATTACAACAAAAAGTGATTTGTAAGACATTTTTCGTTGATTCCTCAAAAAATATTAAACCATTCATTAAAAAAAATCGAAATGTGCGTTTCTTTATAGAAGTTGTTTGAATAATTGACAGTTATTGTTAATTCTAAAAATATGACAGCAAGAAGTCATTGGAAAAACATTTTTAGTCGATTCCGTAAAAAAGTGAGCCCATTCATGAAAGAATATTAAACATGGGTATTCGTTTATAGGAATTGTTTAAATAAATAAAATATGTTGTCAAATTTCAAAGTGTGACAACAAGGAGTCATTGAAAAGACATATTCAGTTTATTCTGCGAAAAAAATTGAACCTACTCATTTAGATATTGTCAAACTGCATATTTGCTTACAAAAATTGTTTTAAGAATAACAAAAGAGAACTTTTTTTAACTAATATTAATCGGACATTAATTTCTTTTATATTTTATGCAAAAACTATGGATTTCAACAACAAATCATTGCAAATCTCGAAAAAATGACACTTCTTCATTAATTTTTTTACAACATTAGGAAAAAAAAATTTCTAACTCCAACACATAATGAATTATTTCTGCGTAGTTCCTATACTGATAAGGCCTAATTTAATGAATTTGAGAATCTTTAGAGCAGTGGCACACTTGAAAGGTTATAAAAACAAAAAAATAACAGTTCTCTAAAGGGTGTCACGGCATAACTGTATAGGAGCCATTTTTTTAAAAACACGTTTTATGGGCTCAAAAATTCTGTAAAATCCCACCATACATTGTTCGAATCTCAACTTGCATTTTTGATTGTTTTTTTCCTTTTGGGTTAAAAATGAATCACGTGGGAAGAGATATGAATCGGATAATATTTAGAGGTCGCTCATTTAAATTACTATTTTTTGTGGATATTTTTAGATTTATTTATGCATATTTAAGAAGATATGCGAAGAAAATTGTGACAAGGAAACATCCATCATCTATTCTACTAACCGGGATGTCTAATACATATTTAAATTATTTTTAGGTTCATAAAAAGCAATTAATATGAACATGTACGAGTAAACTTACTATTTGAATGTTTATCAAAGACCTACCTGTATCAGTAAGTGAAAAAATAATTGATGCTTCTTTATATAAATTGTCTTTACATATCTCCTTGAGTATGCATAATTGAAAAAAAGCTTATGTAAAAATACTCATTTTAATAAGCCGCATTTTTTATATTTAATATAATTTTGCGTTATGATCTGCCGTTTTTGAGAAAAATTGAATTTCCTGTAAAAATGGACAAATTCGCGATGAGCTACCTCTAAATACTATCCGATTTATTTCTCCTTCCACGTGGTTCATTTTCAACCCAAAAGGAACAAAAAATTAAAAATGCCTTTTGATAATCCTTTATTTTTGAACATCCCCACTCCTCAACGAGATTTTTTTCAAAAATTATTCTCTTTTCGTGTCAGTTTATATTATTGTTGACTATCTCCTTCCAAATTCAAGGAAAATCAATTTTTTCTGAAAAAAAACATTTTGTTATTGGAAAATCCACTTTCATTTGACAATAACGGTTTTATAAAATTAATTTTTCACTTTTCAACCTTCTATTTCTCTCTTAGTATGTTTCTCGTGTTTCATGGATACGTTTCTCATGAGTATGGAATGCTTTTATAGAAGCATGTCCCTATTGTATCTCCTTCCAGAAGCCATTTTTTAAGATTGTGGGAAAGAACTCACGGTCAGGTCCACGATAATGGCATTGAAATATTTTTTTGTTAATCATTTTACTACCTATTATTATTATTTTCTCAGAGGTACCCCAATTTTCTCGTCTATTTGACTATGGAATGTGTGATACACCTTAACGGGAATATATTTGCAGTATACTGCAACAATAATATGTGAAGCAGGATGACCTTAAAATAATTTTTATTGACTTTGAATTACAAGAAAATCTTTAAAAGTGACATATTGCTTCTTATTTAATAATTAATTTAATTCCTGGTGTCTAAATTAGGTGAAAATTCATTGGCAGTGCACATAAATTTGTGTCTGTATAATAAGGAATCCATTAAATATTTTATTGTCTTGCCTAAGTGTCCTTGAAATTTGATAAGAAATTTATTTTAAACAATTTTCAATGTGTTTCTCATTTCACATACACAAACTTAGACAAAATAAAAAACATCACCGCACAATTGTTCTTGACTTGACAATTTTTCGGAAGTTTGAAAATTGAATTAATTTAATGGCTTTCTTTAATTGACACTTAAAATTAAGACGCACATGAACATAATTAAACATGACCTTTTTGGTTCAAAATAACGTACAACCAACAAATCTTGACCGATTCGGACGTACAAAATTTGGAGAAAAGCTGATAAAATTTCCCGGAATGTTGTTGAGCTCGATAGTTTATTTATTCTTTTTCGATTTTTCAATACGATGGCGTACCTCAAAGAAAATTTTAATTCAAAGAATTTGTATTTAACAGTGAATATTGGGAAAATGTGCTTTAGGTAACCTGAAAGCACACCCAAGTGTTGAAAATTAAACTCCTTCGTTGAAAATTCCTCTTTTTGGTTTAAAAATTTATCTCTTTTGATAGCACTTTTAGTTGAAAATTTAAGTGTCTGGTTAAAAATTAACTTTTGTGTTAGAATTAATTAATTTCGTGTTAGAATAAAAATTAACTTTTGTGTTAAAATTAATATTTTCGGGTTGAAAATTCAAGTTTTGTTAAAAATTCGTTTTTTTGGTTTAAAAATTCATCTCTTTTGGTAAAAATTTCTTTTTTTGATTGAAAATGCAACTCTTTGGTTGAAAACTTACCTGTTTTGAATAAATATCTAACCATTTTCGTAGAAAATTCAACTCTTTTCTTGAAAATTAAATTTTTGTTGAAAATTCGTATTTTCGGGTCAAAAATTGAACTGTTTTCGAGAAAATTCGCCTTTTTGGTTGAAAAATTTATCTCTTCTGATCGCAGTTTCATCTTTTTTTGGTTCAAAATACCATTGTTTGGTTGAAAAATAATCTTTTTTTATTGAAGATTCAACTATTTTGTTGAAAATTCAATTATTTGATTTAAAATTAACTTTTTTGTTGAAAATTTATATTTTCGAAATGAAAATGCAAGTGCTTTGTAGAATATTGGTCCTTTTGGCTTGAAATTATAATAGTTTGGTAGTAAATTTAACTATTTGGATGAAAATTAAAGTGTCTGGTTAAAAATTAACTATGTGTTGAAAATTTACATTTTCCGGTTGAAAATTCAACTCTCGTTGAAAATTCGTCTTTTGGTTTGAAAATTCGTCTCTTTTACTGAAAATTTCTTTTTTTTTTGGTTAAAAATGCAACTTTTTGGTTGAAAACTAACCTGTTTTGATTAAATATCCAACTATTTTGGTCGAAAATTCAACTATTTGCTTGAAAATTAAATTTGTGTTGAAAATTCATATTTTCGAGTCAAAAATTGAACTGTTTTCGAAAAAATTCGCTCTTTTTGGTTTAGAAATTTATCTCTTTCAATAGCACTCTCATCTTTTTTGGTTCAAAAGACAATTGTTTGCTTGAAAAATAATCTGTTTTTATAGAGGATTCAACTATTTTGCTGAAAATCCAATTATCTGATTGAAAATTAACTTTTTTGTTGAAAATTTATATTTTCCGGTTGAAAATTCAATCTCGTTGAAAATTCGTCTCTTTTACTGAAAATTTCTTTTTTTTTGGTTAAAAATGCAACTCTGGTAGAAAATTAATATGTTTTGGTTGAGGATTCAAACTATTTTGTGGAAAATTCGTCTTTTTTGGTTGAAAATTAAACTACTCGGTTGAAAATAGGACTACTTTGTTAATAATTCATTCTTTTGGTTGAAAATTCATCATTCAATTTGAAAATTCATATTTTCGGGTTAAAAATTCAACTTTCTTGTTGAAAATTTGTCCTTTTGGTTTCAAAATTCATTTCTCTTGGTAGAAATTTCATCTTTTTTCGTTGAAACTGCAACTGTTTCGTTGACAAATAATCTTTTTTGGTTGATGATTCAACTATTTTGTTGTCAATTCATCGTTTGCGGTTGAAAATAAATCTTGTGTTTAATTTAGTTAATTACTGTATTTAATTTAGCAAGTTCTGAAAAATGATCAGCAGATATTCTGACATATATTAATTATCACTATTGAATGAGTAAATAAATTAATATTACTAAAAAAATAACTATTCATTTCTTAAATTTGTTCCTAAATTACATGAATTTAAATAATAATTGAAACAAATTTTTATTTTATCTTCATACTCAAAATTCAGTACATATTTAACATATTAATTCTTCAAATAGAAGATATTTTTCTGAGAATAGTGAAAATGATACAAGGAAGTTTAACTTAAAGCAGTAGAAATCCAGAACTGTAAAAGTTACATTCGCAAACAAAAATTTGTTATTTGATATTATATTACAACTTGAAAAAAAAATTTAGCAAGCTCGAAAAAATCCCCTGACCTAAGGAAAAATTCTCTGACATTTACAGATTTTTTCATGTATATAAAAAGTCCCTGACAATTCCCAGTTTTCCAGGTGAGTAGACACCCTGAAATGCTATAGCTCTGATAATTTTCTTTTTATCGAGAAAAGTCATAAGAAAAATTTTTTGACTTTCTGAGTACTACAATTAGCCGTATATACGGTTCTTAAATCTTTGAAAAAATTGTCTAAAAAATTTTGAAAATGCTCTAACTTTTCGGATTTTTATTCAAAATGGCTGGCTAGTGAACTTGACCTTCAATTTTCGGCACTAAAAGAGTGTACCAAAGGCCAATCCAATAGATTAATTCTTTCAAAAGTATCGTGCTCACATACATGCATACATACATACATACATACACATGCGTAAAAACCTGTTTTTTGGTTTAAGAAGGTCTCAAAACGTGGACATTTGACAAAAGCAGTCGGGGGGGTCAAATTTTACACAAATCTAATACTTTCTCTGATGAGAATGTAAAAAAAGGAGGTCACAATTACTAAATTACAGTTCTTAGTTGTTTGACTTTTTATTTTAGAAGGTCTGTGCAAAAATATTACGAAAGTATAAAGAGCGAGCGCGAAGCGCAAGATTCGTCAAATACGCGCCCTAGGCGTGTTCGAACTTGCGATGAGAATGTGCCCGCACAGCGAGCAGATGTTTTGAAATTTGAAATGCTAATTTTTTTAGCTGAAAAGGGGAAGGGAAAAGTTCTGTCACACCTTACCCCATTTCCAGCTCGAAAAATTACCAATAATTGCTATTTTTTAATTCATATTTGCAAATTTTAGTCATTTTGTTGAACTTTGAAAAGATATGCTGGCATTTGCTATTGCTCGGACAACGCCGGGTAAGTTTCTGCTAGCGTAATAATATATTTCTCACTAACATTCTCGAACGAAGACGTATTTCCGATAGAAATGAAACTTTCTTATTTTACTATCAACTTAACTTATTTATATAAAAAATATATATAGTATAAGATCCTTAATATATCTTAAGTAGAAATGCTTTCAGGAGGGAAGAAATAATAACACACATTTTTTGGAAACAGTTATTTCACTTTTTCATATTTTATTTGACTTCTACAAAAATTTTGTAATCTACTCTCTAAATCTCGAACATTAATCTCATTGATATGAATTTGAAATTGAACAATTTTGCACAAAAATAAATTTGGCAATTATAAGAGTTCGGGATAGAGTTAGTCTACACATTGAAATGAATAAAGAAGTCACAATTAAGTTTGGTTTATTGACCAAGCAGCGTAACCCTATAGTCAAGCTTTCCACCAACGTGGGTCTCGAATTTCAGTGTGACATGCCTTTGTCCATAACCACCACTAATAACCGAACAATCGTGAGCTCCATGGCCTCCTTTATCTTCCACAAGAACCTCCGAAATTTTTGGAATATATTTGGGATCTTTGTTCTTCAACCGTTTCCTTGTCTTAGCGCTTGGGCTAGGAACTACGAAAGTCTTGACGACCTCGTGGTGATGATACGCACGGTCGTTTTCAATTACCGGCTGGTCCCCCAGTATAGTGATGTCACCGTCCAAATGTTTTCCAAAGCGCCAATTCTTTTTACCATGGAGTTGAAGTCCAATCACACACATGACCAAACCCATGGCGAAAGCCAGAGTGAAGAAAAGCTTGTTCGCCGCCATTTCTCACGTATTAGTGAATAGATTCACTTTTATTTCACGTAAATTGAATAAATTTCCGACTGTAATTACTTCAACTCAAGTCAAAATTTAGTAGGAGACTGTAATTCTTAGCTAAATGCGAAGCCTTTTTATACCAGTTTTTTCAAGTGTGCGTAATTATGAATTAATCACAGCCAATAGTGACGACTTACGCAACAGGAAGGCAAATCCCCACTTTGGGACGAAATCTAGAACCTTCTCTTCAATTTGGGAATTAATGCGTCATTGAGAGAATTTATCGAATAGTAAATAAAAATTATACCAGAAACACTAGGTGTGTAAAGACCCCGCTCAGTACATGACTTATCTTTTATTTATTTATGTTAAAGGCGATCAAAGTTGTGAAATAAAGAAATAAAGCCAAATATGAATAGTAGAAAATTTATAAGTGGAAGTTTTTTTTAATAAAATAAATCAGTTAAATGAATTAGATTATTAAATAATTATTTGTTTGATAAAAAAATAAATTTTCAGTGCTAAGAAATAAAAATAGGCCGATTCTAAACGTCCGGACAGTCCGTACGTTTATGTAGATTTATACCAAGGTCGAGTCTAAACGTATGGACCTGGCAAGAGGAAGAGGAGCTGGAAAGGGGAAGGCGTCGTGACCTGTGTCCGGACATATAGATATTACCTGAAAAAAAAAATTTAGTGGGCCTGTAATATAATAATATATTATTATTAGTACTATTACTGTTATGTTTGCACACTTATGTTTATTATTTAAAGATAATAATACGCCCGCCAATTTCCAATTTATTCCTCCACACTATCATTTTCTTTTTTATTATCAAACAAAAAATTATTCCACAAACTCATTCATTTAACCAATTTCTATACAAAAAACACGGTATATTTATAAATTTTCTACTACTCGTACTTCGCTTTATTTTTTGATTGTGCAGCTTTAATTACCTTCAACATAAACAAATAAAATATTAGAAGTCATGTACTTGACAACATTTTCTTACATGTAGTGTTTTTGACAGGATTTCATTAATTTTTTTCACAGTAGTAACAAATCCATATACAGTAATGAATTCTTCTAAAAACATTGGAATAAAATTGTAATTCACAGTCGCCTTTTTCTCAAGCATTTTTTTTTCAATTTTTGGGTCAACGGATTTCTCCAATTTTCAGTTAATGTCATTCAAACTTATTGAATGATTACGACAAAAAATTTTCTCCAAGATACTGGTAGGAAAATCAGTATAACTTAGTCGATGATAGGTTTGTGTCTACATATTTTCAAAATTGTTCATTTTTTATATAATTTCAAACCTAACTCTGTGGTATGTTTATGGGTCACTTTCTCCTGAAAAAGCGGCATATGTACGTTATATATTTATGCTAAGTTTCGTCAAAATCGATTGATCGGTCACTAAAAAATGAAAAATTTCCAATATAAATCAATTTATTTCAAGCTGATTAAAACTTCTTCCAAAATACGATATCTTTCTAAAAAAAAGTTTGAGTGAATAAGATTATAGCCTGCAGCCAACTTTTTCTTGAAAGATTTTGTTTGTTTGAAAATTCGATTATAGCTTATTTCTTCAATTTCGAATTAATATCTTCCAAACTTACAGAATTTCCGTATATTAGTGGTTTTCATATACCCACCAAGTTTGATCGAGGTATCTCATAAATTGACTGAGATACTCTACTTTTACTGTCCAAAATCATGTATGTTACAGATCATAATTCCTGGTATCGATTTTGTTCTTTTTCGCACTTCGTCCTACATGCCATATTTTTTTTCTTTTATGAGTATTTGGAATCTTCTTATACTTTTTTTACTAATTACTAGTAAAATCCTACTAACTCCATTAAAGAAAAGAGGGAAACTAATTATTACAGAAAATCAATAATTCAATCAAGTCGAAATATATACTGATTCGGTAGCGAAAAACTACTCACTTCTCTCTGAAAATATATCATGGATCACAAAGGTTCAGTATTTCAATTTAAGGTGAGAAAGGGTATTTTTCCGAAAAAGAAGATCTAATTTATTATCATAAGCTTTTAATGTTATATGGTTAGCGTGGCTCACAATCAACTTATTACTTTTCGGCAGCCGTATCGCGACAGTTTGTTTTTCTGGTTAAGAAAATACCTTCCTAATTTTTTCAGATTAAAAAAAATGTTTAGAGATTGCGAGCATCAAACTTATGTAAAAATGGAGATTTTCATAGTTTTCGATTTTTTAAAAATATACACATCAGTTTTAGAGGAATGTCTTATGAATATAAAAATCAATTACAGATTTTTTTTCGGGGACCCATAAGAGTGGCTCGAAGTCATTCACCCTCAAAATCTGTTTGATTCTTATTCTCTGAAGGATTCTGAACAATATACTAGAAAACGGAATTATTTGTAACATATCATCGCGTTTGAATATTAAATTCACAATAAACTGATTTTTTCTCATCTTAAATCGATGGATTACTTCATGGTTTTTGCGCCATCCCTAAATATTAACCAATGTGGCTCAAATTTAGAAGGAATTATTTTTTTGGGAATTCGAACAAAACTGGGGTGTGAGAGCAGAGACATTCGAAAACTGAAAAATAAGGGCCACACTAGTGATCCCTGATGTATGAATTTATTTAAGACTTTATATACTTACTTTATTCTATAAAAATTTATATATTAATTAAAACAAGATTATAATAAGAATGTTGAACGTAAAAAAAAATTTCAATAAAAGAACGCGATTGTGTAACATTCTTAATTTTATTGAACCAATAATAAGGTAATATTATGAAACTTGTAAATAAGCTCCACACGGCACCTCCATCAAGATAACAGATGTGCTAACTGTTGCCTCAGAATGAGAAGACAAAAATTATTTAAACACCTGATCTATTTAACCTTACTTTATTTACGTTGAAAATAATCGCGCACTATTCCATAATACGAATTCCGAGTTTTTACTCTCGTAAAATTAATAAAATAATATGCACGGTCAAAGAGCTCAAAAATCTGATTTGCCTAAAAATACATCCTTGCTGTGAAAATTAAAAAAATATTTCACAAATTACAGTATTTACTGATAAATATGCATGAATTGAGAAAAATATGTTTTAGAATAGAAAGATCATTTTAGAAATGCATAAGCTTGTAGCTCAACTACCGTTTAAAAGTTTAGAAAATTTCGCGTCATAATCATAATTTGTGAAATCTTGCGCATTCAACTCATCGCCAAATCTATAAAAATATTCCTAAAAATTTGTAAAATTCCTGATATTATGTACAGATCCTACTCTTCAAATCTGGACCAGGAACATGAATAAATATCACGTGATTTTTAAGTAATCATAAAAAATATTTATTCTTGAAATGGAAATTTCGGCAAAGCTGAAAATGCGAGATATGTCGGTTATCAGATGCAACTTCAGATCCAAAAGCAGAGACCTCCATTTTATAGTTAAAAAACGAAATAATAAATGTTTTTGATTTGAAAAATTTTTGCTGCAATGAAATAAAATAATTTGGACAAATTCTTTCCTTGTTATCAATGAAAAGCGAATAACTCTTAATAAATATTATCCTTATCAAAAGATAATGGTTAGATGTTCGAAATTAAAGAAGGAGTGAATATGCAGCAATATTGGCATTCTTTATTGAGTGTCTCGACCTAAAAAACCAAAGTTTTCCGATCGACTATCAAGCACCAGCAAAGTTTAGGCCTATTGAATGGGAAATTATGGAAAAAAATGTATCCATCATGACAAATATTTCCCGAGAGGGAGAAGGTGGATTGTTTAGTTTTTTATGGGTACTATCGACTTTAGCGATTTGTAACTCTTTTAATATCAATCAAAAAAATGTTTTCTTCTACAGGTCGAAATTCGAAAAAAAAAAAATTTATTTTTGGCGTTCATTTATGAAGGCCAAATATTTACTTGTTCAAAGAATGATTATGATAAGGAATTAACGCACGAAACGGATCTCTTATTTTTAGCTTCGCAGAAATTTCCATTCCACGGGTAAAATTTTTCATGATTACTCAGTAATCACGTAATATTTTTTCTTGTCATTGGTCCAGATTTAGAGAGTATGATGTTCTCTTGATTTTATCAATTAAAAAAAATTTTAGGAACAATTTACTAGATTTTGCAATGAGTTGAACGCAAAATTTCGAAACGATGATTTTGATGAAAAACCTTGGACTTTAAAGATACATATTTTTACATTTCCCGATAAAATAACTTTAACATAGGCGAACTCAACGCCACCATGTAAACTTTTAAACGGTTGTTATTTAAATGTCGTAGAATTAGTTTTGGGCACAGATATAAAAAAAAATTTCTCCACTGCGGAATCATTTCTTATCATGTAAAAAATAATGTCCTGACACAATGAATTCCCATTTAACAACATAACTATTATTTTTGAGAATTCTTATAAACAAATTCACAGTCCTAGCCTTCTTTTATTTGAAAGGTTATTCTCCTCGTCGAAATCACTTATTCTTAGCTTAAGAACTATATTTCGCCAAGAAAAAAAAACTTTTAAGTTAAAAGAGGCCCAAAACAGTGATTTTATTCAGAAGAATTGATAAATAAAATGATGATTATTACTCTATGCTGTCGAATGGAATTTTTTTTGCTAATGATATCAGTCTTGAAATGAAAAGAAGCGACTCTTTGAAAAAGAAAAATGTTATATCTCTAAAAATTTGAATTTCTTTATAATAATTTTTGTTGATATTGACAAATTTGTTGTTGAATGGCAATCTCTTGTGTCAAAATATTTTTCTTAAGAGGAAAAAATGATCCCACAGCAAAAAATTATCTATATGTAGTAACAAATGAAATTTTTATTTTGTTTTAAATAAATTTTCAAGTGTGCCACTACTCTCAAGATTTTCAGATTCAATAAAACAGGTCCTAAATAAGTATAAGAATTATACATAAATAATTTATTATGCGTTGTAGTAAAAAAAAAATTGTAATGTTATAAACAAATTATTGAATGAGTTTCATTTTTTCGTAATTTGCAATGATTAGTTGTTCAAATTCATAGTTTTTGCATGAAATGTCAGAGAGATCAATGTGTGACTACAAGAAGTTGAAAATAGTTTCTCTTTTGCAATTCTTCAAACAATGTTTTCAAACAAATACTCTTTAACAAATTCCCATCTTCAACATTCTTCCATGAACAGACTCACTTTTTTCACGGAATCGATTAAAAATGTTCTTCCAGTGATTTCCTACTGTCATATTTTTCAAATTAACAATACCTGTAAAATATTTCAACAATTTCTATAAACTACTGTACGTTTCGTTCTTTTTTTCCGTGAATGGTCTCATTTTTTTAAGGAATCAACTTCTATTTTGTTGTGATAACTGCCATTTAAAGTACTGATTTTTATTTTAAATATTATTCTCAATCGCATCTATCTTATGTCTCGGATCTACCTTATCCTTGGGATGAATAAAATTTTGAAACTTTGCTCAATACTACTTCGATGTAAGTACTTCATCCTAGTATTATTTTTGAAAATCTATTAAATCATGGAAATGGGTAAAACTGCCCAGACACAAAAATCACAACTCTTTGGCAATGATCCTTGAACATTTTATTGTATCTTGTGTCATTTATCCATAAATTGAAATTTTTTATTTTTAATATTATTTTTTATGATTAACACGAAAACTACGCGTCTTACCAAAAAATGGTTAGCAACAAATTTGTAGACCTTTCCAAGGTAAATAATTTTGTTACAAAGCATTGTATTGTATCTTCTGTTGTCTTTCCAAAAATTCAATTTTCCTATTTTTAGTGTCCTGTAAAAAAATGTCAATCAAAAGGTTCAAAATAACTTTCTCTGAGGCAATTCTTCACCGATTTCAAATGTTTGTTTCTTTGTTTAAGCTTTTACGTTAATGCAAATACCGAAAAAATGACGATTTAAAACTTCTTTGTATCTGGGTCATCACACAGAAGAAACAAAAGTTAAAATGTGTCGCAGATAAATTCTTGAACTGTTAAAAATTAAACGAATTTAGGAGAAAGTTTCACCACGGCTAGGAGAGTAGTTCTGACGTCATCTAACCTTATCACGCTGGAGTGAGCAAATTAAGATAGAATGTAGAATCGACAAGAAAAAACACAAATAAAACATTTTTCTTGTTTATAAGTCTCCTCTGAAATAGACTGGACTTTTGTAAATACACTAGAACATATTTTACACCACTTAACAAAAAGCAACAGACAGCTGGAAGTTGCCATTTTGTTCCAGTTTAATGAACTCAAATGACGGTAGATAGCGCTGGCGTCGCAACTGTCGCTATTTTGCTAATAAAAATTAAGGCGAAAGCAGACGGCAAGTTTAAAATCACGAAATTATCTCCACTTAATGTAAAGTTTAACCGGCAAGGTTAATTTTTGTTGCAGCAAATTTTTCACCTGGAATCGATGTAAACTTTGTATTTTATTTTTTTCTGTGTTCAGGGCCCAAAATATAAAAAATTTAAAACTACACACTTTTCTGGACATCGACCCCCAACGAAGATGAGACATAATCTTCCATAATTTGCGTATGAAAGTAACAACTAAATAATTATTATGATAAAGTAGCAATATTATACGCGCGCCACAGCGCTTATAATATTTTTTGCATTTTTTGGCATTGTATTGCCAATCAAGAATATACAAATATAAAAGAAGATAACTATGATTCTAATTTTGAATTATCCAGTTCAATCACTTCCAAAAATAATAATTTGAGAGGTACTGAGTTTGAAATGATCGATTTAGAACATTATCAAATTTAGCGTTGCTGCTGAAATAGAAGAAAAAAAACCTGGTCATCTGCCGGTTAGAAAAAATTTGTCCCAGTCATTAAAATTAAAAAATTCAATCTTTTATAGCTTAAAATTTTTTAATTTAAAGTATTTAAAACAAAACTGCAAATTGAATCACTGAAAGTGGAAATTTTCTGAATTCGAAACATTTAAAATAAAAAACTCTCTTTTCCGATTCGAAAAAAAAATTAAAGACCAAAATTTCCTCTTTTCCAACTCAATAAAATTTTAAAAATAAAGAATTTTGTTTTTCCACTTCAGAAAAAAATTCCTTCCTCTTATCTTAGCAAAAAATGTAAAAAATACAAAACTTATCCCCCGTCAACTCAATAAAAATGTTGAAAACTAAAACTTCCCTCTTCTAATTCAGAGGAAAATTAGAACCCAAAATTTCTTCCCTTTCAAGTCAGTAGAAATGTTAAAAATAAGAAATGTCACTCTTCCAATTCAGAAGGAAATGAAAAAACAAAATTTCTTCCTTTCTAATTCAATAAAAATTGAAGAATTTATAATAGTAAACCTTGCAAATCTAACTACATATTCCAAAAAACATTCAAAATGAGATTTTAAATACCGGAAACTTTGCAAATTGAAAGATTTCAATCTTCGTTTGGATCAAAACACTTTTCAAATTGGAGTTGTGGAATCAACATGTTTATTTTACTGGAATCTTTTAAAATTGAATTATTTCACTTTAAATCGTTCAAAATTAATAATTATCAACTGTTATATATAATTTTGCAAAATTCAACAACTTTCAGTTACAAGTAAAAAATGTCTAAAAGAGAAAAATTGAAATTGTAAAGTTCAAAACAGAAAATTTAGAATTTGGAAATCTTAACGATTCGCAATAGTTAAACAAATCTTTCAACTATTTGTGCTTTCAATTTAAAATGATTCAATTTTCAACAATTTCAAACCATATCATTGCAAGCGCGTCAATTATGAATCATTTGATATTTAAAGCTTTATAATAATTAATTATTATTAATCTTGAAACATTACTGTTCAATTTTAAAAATCTCTAATGAATTTATATTTACGGATGATCAACTTGAAATTTTTTACCATCAAAATTGTTGAATTTCACACACTTGAATTTTTAATCATTCAAACGTTTAAAAACTGTTTTTTAAAATATTTTAATTTCGAAGCGAACGATTACAAATTAAAACTAAAGGAGGAAAATTCTGAAAAGTAATATTCGCAGTGATTGGAAAGCTTTTTCTACTAAAATTTTTTAATATTTCTGAAGAAAAATGCTGTCATTTTACACATTACCGGTCTAGCGGCTACTATGAAATTCAAAATAATTCAATTTTTGATGCCTAGTTCGTGCATGGTTTATTTTTAAGCAAATTTTTTAATATTTTTCACAGATTAATTTGGAAAGGGGCTTGAAAAATTGTAAGATTACATTAAAAATATTCAATTTTTAATGATTTTCTAGAATTTTTCGATTATTCTTATGTAGCGAAATAGTTCAATTTAAAATATGTTTTAGTATTGAATCAGTAATTTCAAATGTTTCGTTCCAACAATTCAATTCTGATATTTTGTCACAAAATTTGAAACGTTTTTTTTAGTTTTGTAAATTTGAAATTAAAGTTTTCAATTTTTAAGATATCTAAATAAAAAATATACACCTTTGAACGTTCCCATTTTGTATGTACAATTTTTTAAGTCTCATTTTGAATCTGCCAAATTTTCATTGCTTCATATATAATTATCCTTATTTTGAAAGAAAAAATAAAAATTTGTTAGTTTCTGTGTCTTGAAAGCCTTATATTAAAAATTTTTAAGTTTATAAATTTCATTTTGTACAATTTTTCAGCACTTGAGATTCAAAATTTTTCAATTTTAAACGCTCTAAATTTTAAAATGGTCGATTTCAAGTTGTGATATTCATAATTTTCCAACTTCAAATACTTAGTAGTGTCTTTCGAACCATTTTTAATGTTCCGATATAAAATTATTATATTTTGGATGCTTTCAATTCAAAGAAATTTAATATTATACTATTCCAGTCTGAAATAATTTTATGTCAAAATTCTCAAGATGTTCAAGCTCCAATTATTAATTTAATTCCTTAAACGTTGTCCTAGAGTATAAGTTCAACAAAAACAATTCAGACTTAAAGTGACTTTCATTCAAAAATATTTAATTTAAAAGTATCCTGCATAAATGAAGTGCTTTGTCCCCTGGTACAAATTAGAGACTTCTATTGGCTTTCATAGACATTTTATAGTGATATATAAATTTTTTTGGCTTAATGACTTTAAAAACTATTTAGGACTTACGAAAAATTGTTTTTAATAATTTAAAATCTTTGAAATAATTCTGTACAGATATATTTATCCTAGTCCCCGAAATTCGCATCAACTACGTCCACCGTAGTTTTTACATATTTTTCGAAAATGCAATTCTAGATTATATGTTTTTTATCATAAATTCTCTTTGAAGAGTACGTAGAAACGATTCCAGAATTTGTCAAACGATTTTGGAAGGAATTATTATAAGAGAATTCTTCGAGAAGTATGACAACGTGTTTTGTAACTTGTAAACTTCAACTACGTCCCCCTATGTTTATTCTTTGCTAATTAGTATTTTTTACTTTTTATTACTGCGTTTTAACTTGGGGATTAATGCGTCATTGAGAGAATTTTTCCTACAGCGAAATAGTACTAAATTTCAGACAAAATATATGACATCTTAACACTTTGATGTCCTCTCTTAATCTAAATTAGTGGAATTTCACTATTTACCAGCGAAATTCTACTACTTTCATTGAAGAAAAGTGACCAACTAATTATTAGAGAAAATTAATAATTCAATTAGTCGAAGTATTTACTAATTCGATAGGGAAAAACTAATTATTGCTAATATATAATAATTAGTGCTATTAAAAATACATGAATTTGTATAGGACTGTGTATATTAATAAATTGGTCTAATATAAAATATGTATATATTAATTAAAACAAAGCTATCATGAAAAATATGAAACGTAAAAAACAGAAAAGTTCAATAAAAGATCGCGATTGTGTAACATTTTCTACTTTAGCGAAACAATAAAAAGGTAATATTGTGAAACTTGCAGATAAGTTTCTTACATCACCTCCACCAAGATATCGTAGTTGCTAGTTGTTGCCTTAGAATAGAAAAACAAAAAATATTCGAACACTTATCTATTTAAGCTTACTTTATTCACCTTAAAAATAATCGCACTTCATTTTATATTGCAAACATTCGACAAGAAAAGTTTACCAATTGATTAGTAACCGAAATCACTAATAAAATTAGTGAATATTTTTATTAATTAACTTTTGCAATATAAACTTGTGATTTTTTTACTATGCCATTAATAAAATGCTAAAATATTACTTTTTCCTGAAACAGCCAATTACTAATTCAATTAGTACAATTTTCACTAATTGAATCGAAAAGTGAGGAATGTGCCCATATTTTTTTTAATACTAAAAAGTTTTTTTTAGTGTTAAAGTCGATAATCATATCATATTTTTATCATAAGTCGATGACATTTTTTACATATAACATATCTCCAGAAAATTCCAATAATAGTATTCATTTTATAAATCAGCAAAAAAATCAGTCACGTTGTGAGATTGCGAAGCTAAAAAAAAAATATGATTAATTTATTTAGGATGTTCAAATTCCCTTAAAAACTATGCAGTCTGTAATTTTTGTTTAGTAATTTGACGTATTTTTTTTTTATTTATAGCAGTTTCACTAGCAAAAGATGCGCGCGCTATAGTACACGTATGACATTGCTTTATCACTGGATATAATAAGTGAATATAATAAAATTAAATAATAATCAATGAATGTAAAAGAATAAAATTAAATAAATAAAAAAGTTCAATAATAAGACGTATTTCACTATTTATTAATATTTTATTAAATCCCTCACTGAAAACAATTATTCGTCGGGCCAATTAGTTTAGTAAAATAACTTTCTCACAAGCGACTTTTATTTGTTTGATGTAACATTTCAATTTTTGTTCTAACAACGTGAGTAGTTGAATCAACTGATAAAAGTTTGGAGAGAGAATTTTTTCCTAACTAAAGTTGCTAGTCCAACTACAAACTCATTTTCTTTCAGTGCCAAAAATATTGATATTGGGTTCTCGTTTTTAAATTTTAAAATGTGTAGGGTTCGTTCAAAAATGACGTAACGATTCACGGGAAGAGGCAAACAGAGTTTTTTTAAAATTATTATTTTTTTCTTGTGGGGTTTTTTCTTTGAATTCCATATATTCCATTTCTTGACAGCTGGGAAATTTCCTACTTCCTAGGATCAACAGGAAATGGTTCTGAAAATTTTCAATTTCAAGGTAGAGTTAAAATTTGAGTTTTTCTATTTTTTCCTATGAATCACCATGGCTCTGTAAATCAAATTTTGTTTCTTAAAAAAGTGTTTCCTTAGACTTACGTAGTCACTACTCCCACTTCTGGAAGACTTCCTAGGATCAACTGGGAACATTTTAGAAGATTTTGAAATTTTGGGTGTATGAAAAGTAAAATATTCCTATATTGGTCTATAATTATTGTAATAGCACTAAAAAAATTAAAGTATCTAAAGTACAGATTCTTTCATGTTAGATCTCATCTGTTTCTGTCAAGAACTAATAAGTAACCTTTCAACCGCCAATGGTTTTTGATTTTCAATGAGTATTTTTGATCTGATGTATAAAATCTTTAAGCTTTAATTTTAAAAATCGATTTTCCGTTGATCAGTATTATGATAAAATGTCCCAATATTGAGATTTTTTTCTTGTAATTTTGAAAATGTAATTTTGAAAAGTCTAAATCGTTCATTCGTGATCGCTATAAAACATTTCTCCAAACTCACTTTTTTTTTTAATTAAAAATTAACATTTTTCTTTGAATCCGTAGTAGAAAAAAAAGTGATATATTTAAAGACCAAAAAAGATTATTCAAAAAGAGTGTCGGGTTTTCGAGCCGGGTTTTCGGGTTTCCGGACTGACCGGCGATAGTTTGGTCAAGTTGGATTTTCAAAGCAGCGCGCTTTTCAGAATCGCGCGATTTTCAAAGAAGCGCGGTTTTTAGCATCGTGCGATTTGTAAAGCACTTCAGTCTTCAGAATCATTGGACTTTTCATCATATTTTGCGTTATTTGACTACGAATTTGAATTTTCGATTTTCTTATGAAATTTTCTACGTTTTAAACGGAAACTACTATTCCTTTAAAAAACCGAAAAGAAAAGGAACCGTTTTTTGAAGAAATAATAGTTTCTGTTCAAAACATGGAAAATGGCATAAGAAAATCGAGAATTCAAATTTATAGCTAAACATCGCAAAATACAATGAAAGGTCCAAGGATTCTAAAACGACGCTGCTTCAAAAATTACGCGATTCTAAAAATCGCGCTGCTTTAAAAATCCAACTAGACCAAACTATCGCCGCCTGGTCCAGAAACCCGAAAGCCCGACCCAAAAACTTGAATTGGCCCAAAAGTTGTATTAACCAATTTCCTACAGTTTCCGGTACTTTACGCTTACTTGTCAGGATCGACGCGTCGAAAAGAAGAATGCACAATTTGGCAATAATTTTTGGCTATAGTAGTTTTTTTTTTGGCGGAAATATTAACTTATATGACGCAGTGTATAACATTTTTCAACTCATATAAATATACTCGAAATATTCCACAAATGGAGCACAAAAACTATGAAGATCGAAAGTTTTGCACACAACACTAGCCAAAATTTTACATAAATGAAAATTGATTGCGAGATTTTCAAGCTTTCCTTAATACTTAACTATAATTAACTACTTGTCAGTGAAAAATTTACTGAAACTTCAGTCCAATATGTGTAACCACTTTGCAAAAAAAATTAATTATCACCAAAAGTTTTGGTTGATGTAATAGAATAGAAATAATAATATGGTAGATCTGATATAATCTGATATGATCTGAATGATATAGTCGACCTGAAAAGTCAAAATCGTGACTTGGAAGCTCCATTCAAAATGTTTTGAAGATTTTGGGTAATTTAGGGTAAGTTACTATAAATAACCGGATAAGTTATCGTAAATTATTGAATCGATCTCCCGGGTTGGGTCAAGATTTTGAATCGGGTTGGGCCTTCGGGTCCTACGTTCGAGTCGCGAACCCGAAACCCAGCCCGGTCCGACCCGACTTGTGGAGGTCGGATTTTAAAAAATTTTAAATATTTTTTTGCTTGTTTTTTGAAATAATTTTTATCGTTGCAAAAAAACAATGCGTGGATTATGCTGGAGCAGGCTGGAGTGAGGCGCACCAACAGAACTCTGTCTCGCTCCCTCTCAGTGCACTCGCTGCGAGAGAATGAGACGGTGTAGGTACCAGCGTTCATTTAGGAGAAACTTGCATTTCTGGCAGCATGGTGGCGATGCGTTCGTCCAGTGTGAACCAAAGCACTGTTCAATACAGTTCCTATCCTAACGCAAACGCCGGTTTCGCTGAGAGGGAGCGAGACAGAGTTCTGCTGGTGCGCCTCACTCCAGCCTGCTCCAGCATAACCTAAAAATGCGTAGCAAAGTGCGTCGCGTGAATTCGCGTCAGCGTAAGCGTGCGCATCGGCATTTGCGTTCGAGCATGTCTGAGCCTTTGAGGCCCAGGCGAACTCGAACGCAAACCCCGACGCTCACGCGAGTTCACGCGATGCAGTTTGGTACGCATTTTTAAGTATGCTGGAGCAGGCACACCAGCAAAGATCTGTCTCGCTCTCTTTCAGAGCAAACGCCGCGAGAGACTGAGATGATGTAGGCAGCAGTGTCTATTAAGGAAAAACTTGCATTTTCGGCAGTGCGGCGGCAATGCGTTTGTCCAGTGCGATCCAAAGTACTGTTTAAGACAGTTCCTATCCTAACGCAAACGCCGACGCGACGCACATTCAGTTTGGTACGCATTTTTAAGTTATGCTGAAGCAGGCTGGAGTAAGGCGCACCAGCAAAGGTCTGTCTCGCTCCCTTCCAGAGCAAACGCCGCGAGAGAATGAGACGATGTAGATAGCAGTGTCTAATTAGGAAAAACTTGCATTTTCGGCAGCGCGGCGGTGATGAGTTTTCAGTTTGAACCTAAGCATTTCACAAGTTTCTATCCTGACGCAAACGCCGACGCGCATTCAGTTCTGCGTTCGAGCATGTTTGGGCCTTTGAAGGCTCAAGCGTGGATGTTGCTACCTACTCCGCCTCACTCTCTCACGCCGGTTGCTCTGAGAGGGAGCGAGACAGAGGTCTGCTGGTGCGCTTCACTCCAGCCTGCTTCAGCAGTAATTACATCAACTCTAGTCAAAATTTAGCTAGAGACTGTGATTCTTAGCTAAATTCGAGCCCCTTTTATACAAATCTTTCAAGTATACTCAATCAGGCATTAATCACAGTCAACAGTGCCGATTTGTGCAATAGGAGGGTAAAGTCCAACTTTAGGGCGAGAATCAAGAATCATGGTTCAAAATAACTTGTCGAAGTCAATACTTCATTGATTTTAGATTTTTGTTTAGAAAAATTCAGCATCAAATTCTGAAGAGATCTGTGTACACAGATTTTTCAGTGTTTCTGTCTTTGTTTAAACTCTTATGATAATGCAAATAACAAAAAAATGAACATTTAAAATTTTCTTGTTGTAAGGTGCTCGAAAATTTGAACCAATATGAAAGCTCATAGACATATTTTGCAAAATTTAGTCCTGACGATTATATATCAATGAGCGACCCCTCTCCTGGTTCTGAGATTTTTTCGTATAGTAAATACTGAATCTTAGACAAAATGTAGGTACGGGATTTTGATACAATGATGAGCTCTCTTAGTCTAAATTGGTGAAATTTCACTAATTACAATTGAAATTCAACTAATTTCATTAGAGAAACTGAGACGGAAAATTTATGCATAATATAAGAAATTATGTATAATTTTCATTTGTCTTATGAATTATTTGGATCTCGATTTGGATAAAACAAATAAAAATTATACATAATTTTTTCCACTATGCATACATTTTCCAACTGGGAAAGTACGACACTAATGATTAGAGGAAATTAATAATTCAAGAAGTCGAAATATTTACTGATTCTATAGTGAAAGATTTATTGTTTTCTATAACATAAATTTCAAAGTTTCTTTTTGAGATTGTTTCGTTCAGTTTCGTTAGGAAGATCTGATAAAAATAATATTTATATAAGGTTGTTATTTTCTCCATTTTGGTTGAGTCGATTCGAAAACACTTGAAAAACTTTACTTGCAATTTTTTCAGTTATTTATGTCACCTTTTATATAGTATATCGTCCAACAAAATTATGTCAAATTTTGACCAAGATGAGATGTTTGGTTTTTGCTGTAGAACGATTCTTATAAAAAGCTCCGAATTTGTTGAGATAAGTCGGTCATGATCATAAATTATATCCCAAATTTGGGATCGTCCCGTTCCCATGACTAATCCGTTCAGAATTTTAAAATGCCATTTTGGAAGTCCAAGCAGGCAGAATTTCTCAAACTATTTTCTTATTTTGTGTTTTTATGCTTATAAGGTTATGACGTGAAGCACCCATTAGGTAATGCTTCTACTGACAATAAATACGTATTTATTACTTTTTACTCATCATATTAGTTCAATTAACTCTAAAAACCACAGAAACGTATAATTTATGATATTTTGCCATTAAGTATCACAAAATAGCGGTTTTTGCCTTTTTCATTGAAAGTGGATGCCTTAGTCCCACCCTGAGGAGCAAGGATGGACACATCTGGAATGCTATAACTAGTTACTTATTGCTGAATCAAATGTTTTAACTTCACGATATGCAAAAAAAAATGGTCAGAAATTATATATTTGAAGCATTAATATCTTATTTTAGTTCTTTCGTATAATTTATTGAGAAGAATATAAAAAAATGTCCCGCTTAGCCCCGACTTAGAAGATAAAATATGTATATATCAATCCAAACAAGGTTATAATAAAAATGTGGAACGTAAAAGACAGAAAAGTTCAATACAGAACGCGATTGTGTAAAATTTCCAACTTTATGGAATCAATAACAACGTAATATTGTGAAACATGCCGTATTTGCCAAATGTTGCCTCAAAACTGAAAAACAAGTATTATTTGAAAACTTAATCTACTGAACGTCACTTTATTTACATTAAAATTAATTGCGCTTCATTTTTTATTGCAGAAAATTGATGAGGAAAGTTCACTACTTGATTAATAACCGAGATCACTAAAAAATTAGTCAATATTTTTATTAATTAACTTCACTAAAATATGCGTGTGATCTTTGCTTCCTCACTGAGGAACCTTTGTAGTCTAGTGTGGTAAAACTTTTTTGATTAACATAATTCAAAATAGATGCAAAAGTAAAAGACTCCTTAATTCAAGGCGAATAGATTGATTTGTAATATCAATACATGTCATTAGTGAGTAACGAAGATATGGTCTTTTACAGTATTTGAAAAATCAGGTTTTTATAGCAAAACTTTTTTCATCAACATAGTAAAAAGTTGATGCAAGAATAGAAAATATTTCTTAATTGTAAACAAATCGGTTGACCCATAATATTAATACATTTTATTGATGATTAAGGAAAAAATTAGATCAAAATATTCAACCGTTTAGCCCTGAAATCTGACCCCGCAAAACCGGAGTCAAATGAATGCCTTTGAGCCTACGTCTAGCGTACGCACAGTGAGGCCGAGTGTAGTACTCGTGGAAAAATTAACTTTTAATCTAAATTGTTCGACCGAATTTTGTTATTTTCTTTCCAATTAAAGCTTATAAAATTTTTAACAAATTCGCCAAGACACATTTTCAAAAAAGTTGTTAAAATATTTTTTATTTAACAATGTAACATCTATTTTTTTGTTTTTTTTTCGAATCCAACTCCAATTTATTTATTAATATTAATTATTATTTAATTATTAATTAATCCAATTTATTAATCCAATTTATTCGAAAATACACAGAATTAGTGCGAGACCTCATCATGAATAAAGTCCAGTAGTATCC
>JAUMHM010088340.1:0-21776 GCA_032362435.1 Melikaiella ostensackeni
ATCCTCACACTCTTTCTTTTCTCCGTCTTTTTTATACTACTGGGGACCTAACATGTTTCGAAGCCAATTTAGACTTCTTCATCAGGAGTATTTTATAGGAAAAACAACAGGTATAAAATTGAAAATTTGACATAGGTGAAAATTTCTGAATAAATCCCAAATTCAGATCCTTTTATTTTTAGATTGGAAATTAATTCCCGCAAATTCCAAATTATGACACAAAACTAAAGCCATTATATCCAATTAAGGATTGCATCTCAAACTCTGTTGCATCTAGCAAGATCTCTTTTTAAATTAATAGCTATGTTACCCTCCCTCTTTATATTTGTATATGTTGAAAAAACACGAAAACACGAACACTTTTGTTGAAGATTATTGTTTTTAGATTCTTCTTTTATATGATAAGGAAAAGTCCATAAAAAACTTATGTACCATTGAGAACTTTATTTACATTGTCTCTAATCTTATGATTCTTTAAAGATATTTTTGATTTCAAATATATTTAATATACTTTTAATTTTCAGTTTTTTTTCAATTTCTTACAACTCATTAAAATGTTAACCTGTTCATTATTATAAAATAAGGTTGCCAAAAGGTTTGACATAAAATTTTCATTTTTATTACAAATTAGAATGTTAACCTGGTACTTGTCAAAAAATAAAGTTGCCAATAGGTTTTTATTGAGGTTTTTAGATACATTTAGGAAAAAGAAACGATAACCCTCGTTGCCTATCAAAAAAGGGTATTCTGAGGAAGATGCCATATTAACAATATGTGCATATTTTATCATGTACCATTGTGTACCTTATTTTGACTAACATTTATGTTCCTAATTTTCATAATTTTATAATTTTTCAGATGCTTATGTGTTTTTCTGTATCTATTCTAGATTTTCTCATTTCTACTCGATTCTTGACTTTATTGAACATTCTGTAAATATAATCATAATGTCACATTGGTACTTATAAAAACTAAATCATTTTGTCAGAAGTAGGTATTCTCTAAATCTTGATTATAAAGGCTAAAATGATCTGAATAAATTCTATGAAGTTTTTTAAAAATGTTCTAACATGTGTCTCTTACAAGAGGTTGGGGTTTGGACGACACTGCCGAAAAAAATGACAGTTTCGCCCGAGTTCTAAGTCGTACGTCGTAAATTTTGTACAAGTGTCTCTAAAATGCTTTTCATTAAAATATGAGAATTTCTCTGGGTTTAGATTTTTAGACACTTCGTAGTTAGTATATTTCGCGACTTCAAACAGTTTGCTTCGGTCTCTGTATTCCGGATAAAAATTTATTACTGTTGAGCATAAAATTTTTTGTGAACTTTTTCCTATCATATAACAAAAATGTAAAAACAATAAGTTTGAACGAAAGTGTTCGTGTTCTTGTGTTTTTCAATACTAACAAATATAAAGATGGAAGGTAACAAAGCTATTAATTTAAAAAGAGATATTGCTAGATACAACAGAATTTGAGATGGAATCATTAACTGGATATAATGGCTTTAGTTTTGTGTCTTAATTTGGAATTTGTGGGAATTAATCTACCATCAGAAAATAAGAAGATCTGAATTTGGGAGTTATTTCGAATTTTTCACCTATGTCGAATTTTCAATTTTCAATTAATGAATGAAATATGTATTAAATAACTAAGATTACTATCAATAATTTCTGTTTTATTTTCAGGTAAAAATAATATTTTTCGAATCTAAAAATTTATCACCTTTATACCTGTTGTTTTTCCTATAAATTACCCCTTATGAGGAAGTCTAAATTGGCTTCGAAACATGTTGGTCCCCAATAGTATAAAAAAGACAGAGAAAGGAAAGAGTGTGAGGATGGTTTTAGTTGACACTTTCTTTTTTCCTCCTCTTTTTTTTCCTGTTGTGTACATTTATTGTACATCTGTCTCTAATGAGTCGAAAAAACAGGTAGTCTCAAAGTCTATTTTTGAATTGTGACTTTACAGATTTTAAATAACTTCACATTTTTGTGACACCTGACATCCTGCGAAAAAATCAGAAGATGGATATTAACAAAGTTTTAATACATTTGGAACATTATATTACAAGCTTCAATGATATTTTCGCAACTGTCACAATGGATGAGAAACACCCAAAATAAACTTTTCACCTTGCATATTAAATAATTATCTTATTCAACCAAATTTTTTAACTATTTGATATTGCATTCATAAATGCATATACTGAATCTAACCTCACTCGTTCATAATACGCAGATTTTTGTAAAAGCGACCGCGCCACATTACCCGCTTCTCCCCTTCCATCGCATGGTTGCTTCGTGAATCGCGACCAATATTGCAAGACATTTTTTCGTCAAATTTCGAAAAATCAGCGGGTAGTTTTGAATTCAATAAAATTAAGGCTTGACGGGCAAAAGGGCGTTAGTGCAAAAACACAAATTTTACAGGAGACACAAAAAACTGTCTAAATTTAACGCATCTTATTTTTTGATAAAAAAGAAGTACTGTCGAGCTATAACTTAGCTTTATCAAATAAAAGGAACATCCTAAAAGAAGCAAACATCTCCGAAAAATCTTTTGTCAAAGGAACAGCGCGTCCCAAAAATAGTCTATTTTGACTGAGAAGAGTTGCATAACTTTTTTATTAAAAAAAAAAAATTCAAACTATCACTCAGGGGTCGTCCATATAATACGTCACATGTTTAGATGGAGGAGGGGGAGTCAAATATTTGCGACGAAGTGTGACATGGGGGTGGGGGGGGGGGGTCAGTCGTGCGTTACGTCACACCAAAAAAAATTTTTTCCAATTACAATACTAGTTTAAAAAAAAAAGTTTTACCACGAGGTGGACTAAAATTCAGGAATAACACTGTTAAATCCAGATCCCAATGTTTTTATGTATTAATTTTGAGTACTGAAACTTTCTTGTGATGTTAAAAACGTGTGATATGAGAAAAGTTATAATAAATATTAAGTAGACCATTATTTGTTGAAAAAATTGACAAAATGTAAAAACCCCTGAAATTTTGAAAAAAATCAGAGTGTGACGTGACGTCTAGGGGAGGAGGGGAGTCAAGATTTAGTGACAATGCGTGATATAGGGAGAGGAGGGGGTCTAAAATGGACCAAAAATGTGTAATGTATTATATGGACGACCTCTAACTTTATAGTGTTTTCTATTTCAGAATAATAAAAATCTTCATAAGAAAGTGAATTTCACATTGATCTTAAATATTTTCGATTTTAATAAGAAAATGGAAAGACTGACCAAACAACATTTGATAATAAAAAATGTTTTATTTATACTTTCAGGTAATATTTGAATTTAATCAATATATGTTTCATTATCTATAACTGTAGTTATCCTTCAAATTAACCCTGATGAGGAAGTCTAAATTGGCTTCGAAACTTGTTGGTCCCCAGTAGTATAACAAAGACGGAAAAAAGAAAGTGTCAAGTTCATTTTGGATAACTCTTTCTTTTTCTCCTCCTTCTTTCTTTTTTTGTTTGTACATTTAATGTACATTTGTCTCTCATGAGTCGGAAAAGCGGGTAGTCTCGAAGTCTAATTTTGATTTGTGACTTTTTGGGTGTTCCTTTTTCAGTACACAAAAAATTTTCATAATAAAGTAGATTTCATTTCGATCTTTAAGAAATTTTAAATTCATTTTTTTCGGGCCAAAGGAGAAATAGTTTTTACATATTCGTAATATTTATCAATAAATAGTGTTATTGGAAAATATGAACAGAAAACAGGACTCAACCGAACTTTAGAGACACAACTGAGTGCGGAATTAAATCGGACGCCCTATCGTCACCTTGAGCAGCCTTACTGCAGCAATTTTCAGGAAGAGATAGAATCTTGTAATTACACAGTGTTTAAAAAATAGTGAAATATGAAATGCGGCGTAATAACTCAAATTTCGGAAAAGCATCTGCTTTTCTTTATAAAAAACTGCGTTAAATCTGATCTTAAAGGGAAAGAATAATTTAATTTACCAACATCAAAGATATACTATAAAAGTAGGTGAAGTCGCTCATCTACAAATTTATATTTCAAAATTCAATATCAGATTTCCTATGAAAAAAATTGGGGATTATAGATTGTTTTAATTAGTAGATCTGTCAAACTTTATTTTGAGATTTATTTGGTGCGAATTTATTAGTGAGCGACTTTACCCTAATACATGAGCAACTTTACCCAGTATTATGGTAATTTCTTCAATTTAAACAAAGTTTGATGTTTGAATCAACAAATCGTTTTCTAACAATTGTGATGCAGATTCTTTTGCATGATAAACTGAACCTTGATTATTAAATTTTTCATCATCAGACATGTGCCTTATATTTTTAGACAAGGTCGGTTCTTCCCAAAACAGTGGTTTTATCTTGACTGTTTAAGAATTTAACAATGAGGAAATAAAACTTCAAAGAGCATTATTTATTATTTGCACGTGGAGAAAACCAGAAAAGTTACACAAGGTCTATCTGATTAGGGAATTATATTTTGAAATTCGTAATGTTTGTTTGGAGTTGGAACAAACATGAGACACGAAAACAAATGAAGGCGTATGGAAAATTTTCAGTGTAAGAATGAGATACAACAAAAAACACGCCAACGGTTTTTCTGTGCTTGAATATTTTCAAAATATTCTGTGTAATATTTAATTTAATATTCTTTTTAAAATATGCGAGAATCTAGGTATTAGTAAAAAATTACTAAACCAATAGTCTAGAGAGTCTCCAGAGCCAGCACGAGGGCCTCCAAGAGCTTCCTAAGAGAGCTTCCAGAGCCAAACACGTGAGGCTCCAGAGCCTCCTACGAGAGCCTTCCACAAGAGCCTCCAGAGCCTTTCATAAGAGCCTCCAGAGCCTGATACGAGAGCCTACAGACAACTCTAAGAATCTCCTCTTACAGCCTACTACGAGAGCACCCAGAGTCTCTCACGTGTGCCTGCAGAATCTTCTACGAAGGCCTTCAAAGCTTCCTACGGGAGCCTGCCACGAGAGCCTCTAGAGCCTCCTACGGAAGCCTTTAGATACCTCTTACGAGAGCCTCTAGAGCCTGCTACAAGAGCTTCCAGAACCACTCATGTGATACTCCAGACCCTCCTACGAGTGCCTTCCACGAGAGCCTCCAGAGTCTGATACAAGAGCCTTCCACGAGAGCCTCTAGAGCCTTCTACGAAAGCCTCCAGGTACCTCTTACGAAAGCCTCTAGAGCCTCCTACGAGAGCCTCCATATTCATCTTAAGAGCGCCTCTAGACCCTCCTAAGAGAGCTTCCAGACCCACTCAAGTGAGACTCCAGAGCCTCCTGCGAGATCCTTCCACAAGGGTCTCCAGAGCCTTCCACGAGGGCCTCTAGGGCCTGCCACGAGGGCCTCCAGAGCCTGATACGGGAGCCTACAGACACCTCTAAGAGCATCCCCTTACAGCCTCCTACAAGAGCACCTAGAGCCTCTCACGTGTGACTCTAAAGTCTCCTATGAAGTCCTTCAAAGCTTCCTACTAGAGTCTGCCACGAGGGACTCTTGAGTTTCCTACGGAAGCCTCGAGATACCTCTTGCGTGAGCGTCTAGAGCCTCCTACAAGAGCTTCCAGAACCACTCACGAGACCTCCTACGAGAGCCTTCCACGAGGGGCTCCGGAGCCTTCCACAAAGGCCTCCAAAGTCTCCCACGAGGGCCTCCAGTGCCTGATGCGAGAGCCTTCCACGAGAGCCTCTAGAGCCTCCTTAGGCAGTTTCCAGATCCACTCACGTGAGGCTCCAGAGCCTTCTACAAGATCATTCCACAAGGGCCGCCAGAGCCTTCCACAAGGGCCTCCAGAGCTTCCAGGGCCTGATGTGAGAGCCTACAAGCACCTCGAAGAGCCTCCTTTTACAGCTTCCTACGAGAGCACCTAGAGCCTCTTACGTGTGCCTCTAGAGTCTCCTATGAAGTCCTTCAAAGCTTCGTACGAGAGCCTTCCACGAGGGCCTCTAGAGCCTCCTACGAAAGCCTCCAGGTACCTCTTACGAGAGCCTCTAGAGCCTCCTACGAAAGCCTCCAGATACCTCTTACGAAAGCCCCTACAGCCTCCTACAAGAGCTCCAGAGTCACTCACGTGTGACTCGAGAGCCTCCTACAAGAGTCTTTCACGAGGGCCTCCAGTTCCTCCCACAAGGGCCAACAAACTCTCCTACGAGGGCCTCCAGAGCCTGATACGAGAGCCTACAGACACCTCTTAGAGTCTCCTCTTAGAGCCTCATACAAGAGCATCCAGAGCCTCTCACTTGTGCTTCCAGAGCCTCATACGAGAGCCTCCCACGAGGGCCTCTAGAGCCTCCAACAAAAGCCCCCACAATTTCTTTAATTTAAAATAAATTTTTTGAACTAAATAGCTTCAAAATCAAGAAAATCATGTTGAATTAAAGAAATATTTTCATTGGAACAAAAAACCGTTTCTTCTAACCAAAGAAATTTCTTAGAATCGAAGAAACTTAAGACCAACATAAGAGATTAATTCAAAAAAAGGAAAAATTAGAATTGTTTACACCATTATTCAATTTTCCCTTACTTTATTGACGATAAGAAATCCCTTTAATGTGTACACTTACTCAGAAAAAACATTCTTTGATTCAAAGAAAATTTCTCTGAATCAAAGCAAAACATTCATTGGCTCTCAGTCAAAGAAAAGTTTTTTTGATTTAAAGACATTTCTTTTGTTGAAAGAAACAGTTTCTCGTGACAATGTGATATTTCTTGATTTAAAATAAATTTCTTAAAATAAATAATTTCAAAATCAAGAAAATCATATTAAATTAAACAAATATTTTCATTGGAACGAAAACCCGTTTCTTTGAACCACAGAAATTTGTTTGAATCAAAGAAACTTAAGACCAACATAAGAGATTGATTCAAAAATAGGAAAAATTAGAATTATTTACACCGTTTATCAATTTTCCCTTACTTTATTCACGATGAATCTCTTAAATGTATACACTCAATCAGAAAAAACATTCTTTGATTCAAAGAAAATTTATTTGTATCAAAGAAAAACATTAATTGGCTCTCAGTCACAGAAAAGATTCTTTGATTCAAAGACATGTCTTCTCTTCAAAGAAATGGTTTTTCGTTAAGATGAAAATATTTCTTCAATTTAACATGACTTTCTTGATTTTAAAGTTAATAATGGTTGAATAAAAAAATCATGTTGAAGAAATGGTTTCTTTAATTTAAAAAAAAAACATTTTTCTGAGTGTTCACACAAACACCAAGAAATGCTATGATTCGATTAATTCAAAAATGGAGAAATAAGTGAGAAACAGAAAAGTTTCACCGTGACCAACATAACTACGAGTGGTTGATTCAAAAATAGGAAAAATTAGAATTACTTATACAATTGATCAATTTTCCCTTAATTTATTCACGTTGAAAAATTCCGTTTATTATATACACTCATTTAGAAAAAAAATTCCTTGATTAAAAGAAAATTTCTTTGAATCAAAGAACAACATTCATTGGATCTGACTCGAAGGAAAGTTTCTTTGATTCAAAGACATTTTTTTTGTTCAAAGAAATATATTTTGGTTCCAATGAAAATGATTCTTCAACTTATAATGATATTCTTTATTTTAAAGTTATTTTTGATTCAATAAAAAAAAATTTGTTGAAGAAACGGTTTCTTTAATTCAAAACAAACAACCGATTTGGATAAAATTTGGAGGACACTATTTTTTGGCATTCCCACTAGAATCGCGGCTAGGAACAAACTATTTCCAGAAAAATTAAACTAAAGGGTGTCTACTTAAATCTTGGAAAAAATTCCCTGACAATTCCAGGTTTCTTCCAGGAATTCCTAGACTTTTCCACGTAAAATTTTTCTTAATAATCCATTCAAGTTTCAAGTACTTCATTTTTTAAAGCAACTTACATCCTTTCAAATTCAAAGCATCATATAATACTTGAATAAGCCAAATTTATTATCCACTTGTGAATGGTTAAATATTAAGTAAATAACACAAAAAAATCGGATTATGTATACAATATCGCGAGTTTATTTTAAATAATGTTTTTTCAGTCCTTGTGAATATCTAAATGGGTAAAATAATTACCTTTTTGGTAAAAATTCACATTTTCGATTTAAAAAATTCACTGCTTTGTGCGAAATTTGTATTTGAGTTTGAAATTTTAACACTTTGGTAGAAAATTCAACACTTTTGTTGAAAATTCTTCTTTTCGTCTGAAAATTAATATCTTCTGGTAAAAATTTCATCTTTTTTGGTTAAAAATGTAACTGTTTGGTAGAAAATTAATCTGTTTTAATAGAGGATTCAAACATTTTGTAGATAATTTATATATTTGGTTGAAAATTTAAGTCTTTGGTTGAAAATTAATATTTTTGGATTGAAGAATCAACTATTTTGTTAATTATTCGACTTTTTGGTTGAAAATTAATCTTTTATTGAAGCTTCATATTTATGGGTTTAAAATTTAAGTGTTTTGTAGGGATTTTGTCTTTTTGTCTTGAAAATTCAACAATTTACTTGAAATATTTTTTATTTCTTGATGGAAAAATCTTCCTTAGCTGAAAATTTGACTCTATTTGAAAATTCGTCTTCGTGGCTTAAACAATTTTTCTGTTGGTATAAATATTCAGCTTTTTTGGCTAAAAATGCAACTGTTTAGTTGAAAGTCAATCTGCTTTGGTTGGAGATTGAGCTAATTTATTGGAATTCCAACTACTTGGTTTGAGCTGACTTTTTTTCTGCTTCAAAATTCAACTATGTATTTAGTTGAATATTAATTTTATTGTCAAAAATTTCAATTTCCAGGTTGGAAATTCAACTCCTTTGTTGAAAATTCGTCTTTTTGGTTAAAAAAAATTATCTCTTTTTGTAGAAAATGAACTTTTTGGTTGAAAATTGTTTTGGAGAAAATTCGTCTTCTTGGTTTAAAAATTCAACAATTTGGTTGAAGTTGTTTTCTTTCTTGAACGAAAAATCTTTTTTGGTTGAAAATTCGTCTTTTTGGTTGAAAATTCCTATTTTTTGGTTAAAAAAACAACTTCTTGGTAGAAAATAAATCTGTTTTGGTTGAGGCTTCAACTATTTTTTTGAAAATTCAACTAGTTGATTGAAAATTAATTTTCTGGTTGAGAATTCAGATTTCTGTATTAAAAATTCAACTACTACCACTTTGTTAAAAATTCATTTTTTTATTGGAGATTCATAATTTAGATTGAAAATTCATCTTTTTGGTTGAAAATTTGAATATTTTGTTAGAAATTTGTTTTATTTTTGGTTGAAACTTAATTTTTTTAACTAAAAATGTAACTATTCCATTTTTGGTTACGAGTTGATCCTTTTTGGTTGAAAATTCCACTATTTGGTTAAAAAATAATGTATTTTGTTAAAAAACTCGTCTTTTTTGGTAAAAAATTAATCTTTTTGGCTAAAAATAGAACCTTTCGTTTGAAAATATCAACTGTTAAATTATTCGTTGAAAACTGCTTTTTTCTGGTTTGAAGTTCAACTACTTGGTTGAAAGTTGAACTACGTTGTTATGTGAAAATTCATTTGTTTTGGTTAAAGATTCATCATTTTAGTCACAACTTTATCCCGCCAATTGAAAATTTAACTATTTTGTTGAAAATTAGTTTTTTATGTAGAAAATTAATCTTGTGTTTAATTTAATTATTCAATATGTTTAATTTAGGAAGTTTTAACAATTCCAGGTTTTCCAGGTTTTCCAGGAAGATACTCTGGTATAGTGCTGCTGCTTTTTAATTTCAAATCAAAAAGGAAATTTATTTATTTAAGGCTCTATCGACCTTAAGGAATACATTCTCATCATCATATTCGCGTTCAATTTTCTGCATACATTTCTGTACATTTCTAATAAATTATATAATTAAAATAATTTTTTTCTAAGTATTTTAAAAGGAAGAAATATTTTTAAAAATTAAAAATTCAATTTTCATGCCAAAAAAGTGAGATATAAAAAAATATTTCAAAGAATAATTATTGGCCTTAAAAACTTAAAAAGATCTACAAATTTTCCATTCACCACTTTTGACCACTTCCATTTAATTTTGTAACAGTATTTTTCACGATTAAGAAGAAAACTGCTTATCCTATGAAAAAGTGGACAATGAAAAATTTTTAAATCTTTTTTATGGTTAATAATTTTTCGTCACAATATTTTTTTATATCTCACGTTTTTTTGGCGGAAAGATTTAATTTATGATTTGTTAACAGTATTTTTCACGATTAAAACGAAGACTACTCATCCTATAAGAAAATAATCTAATGAAAATTTGTAGACCTTTCTAAGATCAACAATTCTGCTCGTGAGTATTTTTTTCGTATCTTGCATAGTTTCGCCAGAAAATTGATTTTTTTTAATTTTCAAAAAGCGTTTTTTGACGGATAAAACCAGAAACGTTGATCAAAAATGGCCGGTTAACAAACTCGTCTACTCTTTTCATACTTTAAATAAGTGTGCCAAAGCGCAATTTAATTCGATAATTCTTTAGAAAGTTTTTGACGGGAAAAGATTAGTTTTTGATTTTTTTACAGTATTTTTTACGATTAAAACGAAAATTATTCACCCTATCAAAAAGTGGTTCTTACAAAATTTGTATATATTTTAAAGGCCAATAATTTTTTATTGTAATATTATTTTATATTCCACGATTTTTGGCGGGAAAATTGAATTTATGATGAAACGCGACGTGGAGCAGTATGGAATGGAGGCGTCGAATTGTTTTTTCTAAATCAGCTAGAAATCCTTAAACAAACTCGTGTTGCTAATGACTCCAATGTATTTCTTTTATTATTTTGAAAAAAAAGCGTTAAGGGTATATTTTTAAGCTATTTCAAACTTTAGCATCGAAACTTAATACTTACTAGAAAACCAAAACGCGCGCTACGCGCGCGATCATTTCTTTTTTTCATGCAATTTTCAAATTGAAATATAAAATTAATGTTAATACAAAATTGTTATATTTCATAGTATTTATTACCTAAAATATAAAGGAACGCGGTGCGATTGAACCATGTTTAAATGAAAGTTCCAGGTAAATGGGATTTTTTTATTGTTTATGGTAATATGGCATTCCACGAACATTTGAAGATGAAAATGAAAATAATTATTATTTCTATTTTCACCTTGAAAAATTTGTGGGATTCCTTTTTACCATAAACAATAAAAATATCTTTACCTGGAACTTTTATTTGAACTTAGTTCAGCCATACTGTGAAAAGCAAGGACAATATTTTTGATAATTGATGAAAATTGATATCTTAGCTTCAGAATTAAAATATAATATTTTTGTACAATATATAGACAATCCAACGATTGCATTTTTGATTAAAAAGACCAATTTCCGACGAAAAACACTAACACAACCAACAATTTTTAGACATTTTCAGTCTTCTTCAAAATTTTTTGATTCTGCTGTCAAATTCTTTTTAAAAAATACCAATTTCCAGCAAAAAGCACTGACATAAAACATGTTTAATATTTTCAAAAATTTATTAGATAATTTAATGTTTTTTATTTAACCCCTCAAGAGCATTTAAAAAGCACAAATCTTTATGAATTCGCATAATGTTTTCTAAGATTTTTCTTATTGAAAGGAACTATTTGTAAATTTCATTTTCAAAATTTCAAATTTAAGATATAAAACAACTGATAGTGATGAAAGGGCAATCAGGTTTTCAACAGCAATGATTGCGAGTTTTTTGAGACATATCGTTGCACCACTTTTTTCAGATATAAAATATTATACGTACCAATAGAATCGAAGAAAACCGCAAAGGTTAAGAGCAAAGTGCAAAAAGCAAACTTCATTTTTTCAGATATAAAGAAATCTGATCCATGCAGATTTAAAATTTCAGGAACAACACGTGACACACTTTTAGAATACTGCTCGGGTATATTTTTTTATTTATTATACCATAAAGCGTCTCTTTCAAGGCAAGCGTAACTCATTCGTTTCTAGTCTCGTTATACTACCGGGGACCAAGACATTTATATAGCAAGAGTAAGAAAATTATGTGTAGGAGAAGGGATAGATTTTAAATCAATCTAGAACAAAAATATGGGCCAGATTTCACCAACATGTTTTATGAAATGCTATACAAATTTGATAAAGCAGTGACGCACAAGAATTAAGTGCGAGTGATAAAATCTTATAATTGCACAATGTTTTAAGAGTTTCTTAACCATGACACACCGCGTAGTAACTCGAAGAACAGTCAAAAATATTTGTTTAATCTAATGAAATCTGGATGAGAAAGTCAAAATTTACTTGATTTCTTTGAATTAAAGAAGAACTTCGATTGAATAAGGAAAACGAATTTAGATTAAATAAATTTTTGTTCAAAAAAATATATTTAGTTTAGCTTCATCAAAGAAAGGATGGTCGGAAAACGATTCTATGTATGGAAAACATATTTGAAAGTCTATAAATGGAAAATCATTTTTCGAATTGTCAAAAACAGGTTGAAATTTTGTATTAGTTCATAATTTGTTTCAGTTGATTAATCTTAACTGAACTACTAATCAAATAACTCAAAGTGGAACTCTTTTAAATTTTCAGCTTTTAAAATTAAAGCTTAGAAAATTTTTATCACAAAATTTTTTTATTTAAACGCTAAATGATTCATGCGTATAAATTTGAAGCCTTCAACACATTCCAATTAAACAGTTTTGAATTAAATGCCATTAAACTGCAAAATTTTTCATTTTAAACTTTTATGAATTGAGCAGTTCAAAGATTTCTGATTAAAAAATATGAATCCGAGCTCTCGTTTTCAATGCTCTGAATTAAACTAACCCTTCCTTCCAACCCACATTAATAAAAATGCTAAAAATAAAACATATCCCTCTTTTAATTCAGTACACAATTGAAAACTAAAAGTTCCCCCCTTTCATCGGATTGTTAAAAATACCAATTTTTTCCCCTGTCTACTTAATACAAATGTTAAAAAGAAAAAAATTCTTTTTCCAATTCAGAACAGCAATTAATAATAAAACTTTCCTTTCTTCCAACTTAATAAAAATGATAAAAATAGAAGAAGTGCATCTTCTAGTTAAGAAGAATTTGAAAAGTAAACTTTCCTTTCTTCCAACTCGATAAAAATCTTAAAAATAAACAAGTGTTCCTCTTCCAATTACGGAAAAATTAAAACCAAAATTTCCTCCCTTCCAACTCGATGCAATTTCAAAAAAATAAAAAATGGTCTCTTTCAACTCAGAAAAAAAATCAATAACCAAAATTTCGTCGCTTCCAACTCTATAAAAATCTTAAAAATAAACAAATCTCTCTCTTTTAATCAAAAAATAAATTGAAAACGAAATTTTTTCCCTTGTGACTCGATAAAAAACCTCTGAAAAAATTATCCTTTTTCCAATTCATAAAATATTGAAAACGAAAATATCCTCCTTTACAACTGTATAAAAATCTTAAAAATATAAAATGTCCCTCTGACAATGCAGAAAAAATTAAAAACTAAAAATTTTCTCGTTTCAAACTCGATGAAAATTTCAGAAATACAAAATTTGCCCACGTTTAACTCAATCAAAATGTAAAAAAAAGTTCCTCTTCGGAATCGGGAAAAAAATTACATAACAAAATTTCTTCCCTTTTTAAAAACTAGATTTGTGAAACTCAAACGTTGTTTCATACATAAATCTTTTAAAATCGAATTTTTTAAATTTTAAGTGATTTGAAATTGATAACTGTTCATTTTTCATTCATACATAAAAATTCGACACTTTCACTCATAAATTAAATATTTATAGAAATTAAACACATAAAATTATAACGTTCGAAGTTTAAATTAAGCACTCTGGAATTTTGACGATTCAAGGCTTTCTATTTCACATAATTCAGTTTTCAATACCTGATTTATAATAACTCATTTTAAATAAACAGTCAAATACTGTTAAATATTACAAAATTGGTCTCTTTTCAGAATAAAATGGTGATTCATGGTAAAAATTTAAATAAAAATACCAGTGATTAACGTGGTAATTTTAGACAAAGTGATTTATTTTTTATATTATATACAATCGTGACCCTCTCTAACGGTATATTATTTATTTTTCTTAATGATTCAAATCATTTAACTATAATTTAATGGAAAGATTGGGTATTGGCGCGTAAAGCGCTCAGAAAGGGCAAAGCCTCCCTAGTATTCTATAAAATAGAAACATATATATTAATTTATTTAGTGCTGTATGCATGTTAATTTGAAATAGTTAATAATAATCTTTATTATTATTATAAAAATCAGAAAAGGGACAAATAGACAAGTTCAATAAAAGAGCGCGATGGTGTAACATTCTTAGAATTATTTAAGCAATTCATCATTTTCCCCTTACTTCATTCACGTGAAAAAAATCCCTTTTATGTATACACTCACTTAGAAAAAGATTCTTTGATTCAAAGAAAAATATTCACTGGCTCTCAGTCATAATAAAGTTTCTTTGATTCAAAAATATTTATTTTGTTCTAAGAAATGGTTCTTTGTTCAAATGAAAATATTTCTTTAATTTAACATGATTTTTTTATTTTGAAGTTATTTTTAGTTATATAAAAAAATTATGTCAAAGAAACTGTTTCTTTAATTTAAAAAAAAAAACATTTTTCTGAGTCTTCACACAAACAATACGAAATTCGATAATTCGTTTAATTCAAAAATCTAATAATAAGTCAGGAACAGAAAAGTTTCACCGTGACCAACATGTTTACAAGAGATTGACTCAAAAATAGGAAAATTCAGAAATATTTACACAATTGAGCAATTTTCATTAATTTATTTACGTTGAAAATAACCCTCTAATGTAAACACTCACTTAGAAAAAACATTCTTTGATTCAAAGGAAAATATTTATTGGCTCTCAGTCAAAGCAAAGTTTCTTTGATTCAAAGATATTTCTTTCATTCTAAGAAATGGTTCTTTATTCAAATGTAAATATTTCTTTAATTGAACATGATTTTCTCGATTTTGAAGTTATTTTTGGTTAGATTAAAAAAATAGGTTAAGGCAACGGTTTCTTTAATTCAAAACAAGCATTTTTCTGAGTGCTCACACAAACACCAGGAAGTTGAATATCAAAAATGTAAAAAAAATTGAGAAGCAGAAAATTTTCACCTCGACCAACATGTCTACAAGAGATTGACTCAAAAATAGGAAAAATTAGAATTATTTTCACAATTAATTAGTTTTCCCTTAATTTATTTACGTTAAAAAATCCCTTCAATGTATGCACTCGCTTAGAAAAAACATTCTTTGATTCAAAGAAAAATATTCATTGGCTCCTAGTCAAAGAAAAGTTTCTTTGATTCAAAGACATTTCACTTGTTTTAAGAAATGGTTTTTTGTTCAAATGAAAATATTTCTTTAATTGAACATGATTTTCATGATTTTGAAGTCATTGTTGGTTAAATAAAAAAAATTACGTCAAAGATTCTTTGATTCAAAGAAAATTTCTTTGAATCAAGGAAAATATTCATTGGCTCTCAGTCAAAGAAAAGTTTCTTTGATCCAGACATTTCTTCTATTGAAAGAAATGGTTTTTGGGTGAAATAAAAAAAAAAGTTAAAGGAGCGGTTTCTTTAATTCAAACAATTTTTTTGAGTGCTCACACAAACAACACCACGAAATTCGATAATTCGATTAATTCAAATTTCAAAAATGTAAAAATAAGTGAGAAGTAGAAAAGTTTCACCCCCACCAACATAACATATCCACAAGACATTAATTCAAAAATAGGAAAAATTATAAATAATCACACAATTAATCAATTTTCCCTTACTTTATTCACGTTAGAAAAATCCCTTCAATATATACACTCACTCAGAAAAAAGATTCAATTCAAAGAAATGGTTTTTTGTTCCAACGAAAAAAATTTCTTTAATTTAAAATGATTTTCTTCGGTTCGAATTTGAGTTCTTTTTCTTTTAATTCAGATTTAGAGAGTAATTATCGCAACTAGTTTTTTGTTCGGATTTTTTATTAATTTAATAGACAGCAAATAAAACCAATAAATTTTTTTTATTTTCAGAAATACACTCGTCTCACGTTACAAGGCCAGCCTCGGGTCTGGTCGGCCAAGCAACTGGCGCTATTAAAAACTAGTTAAATGACATCTTTGCTGGTTTTCTTTACAATTAAAAACTAGCTTCAACCGGATTTAAAGCGACGAGTGAGTAAACACTCAGGACCGTATATATAGTCTCTGAACTCGGCACACGTACAAAATTATATGCCCAGAGAGTCGCGATGTAAACAATTTCTGACACGGCACTGACTGTTCGAGCAAAGATCTTGAGTATAGGCTGTCAAGGGACGCTCAGGGGAGGAGACAGAAGCATTCAAGCGTGAACAAACGTGAAGTTGGTCAAAGAACGAACGGCCAAGTAACGCGAGATAAGTGTATTAAAGAATTTACATAAATTGAAAATTATCAATATATCTGGCAAAAGATTTTCTGTTGCGTCTCTCGAACTAGTCGTCTAAATTTAGCACCCAGTTTTGCGGCATACGAAAACGTCGAAGTCGCTCCAGCCTAGGTGAACTCGGATGCGGTACATTTCCTAAATGATTAATATTTTGTTGATTTTGTTGACGAAAATTTGGCACTTCACCGTCTATCAGTGGACCGTCTGTCAATTGAATATTTGGATGACTACGATGATTGTTTGGCAGTTGAAAAGGACGTATTTGATAATAACCGTTTGGCAATGGACCTTCTAACAACGGACCGTTTGTTAATTGCCTATTTGGAGATCTTGCAGGACTTCTTTGTCGATATTCCTTCAGCTCCGGGTCTTCCTCCGATTTATTCAATTCTTTAAAAAAGAAATAGAAAATTTCATATCTAGATTTTGAGGTCGTAAAATTTGTTTTGAATAAAAGATGCGTCAATCATTATTTGTTATCCTGAGCATTGAAGTTTCCTGCTTCTTAAATCTGAATCAGCGATACTAGAATACTGATTACCTTATTCATAGGTGTTGATGCTCATATTCATTATGAAACATCACAATTTCTTAAAGATCGAAAAGAAATCTACTTTCTTATGAAAATTTTTTGTGTACTGAAAAAGAAACACTCAGAAAGTTTACAAATCCAAATTAGACTTCGAGACTACCCGCTTTTTCGGCACATTAGAGACAAATGTACAATGAATTTACAAAATGAAGAGAAGAAAGTGGGAGAAAAATAAAGAGTCAACCAAAACTAACCTCACACTCTTTTTTTCCTACTTTTTTTGTACTACTGGGGACCAACATATTTCGAAACCAACTTAGACTTCCTCATCAGGGGTAATTTATTGGAAAATCAGAGTTATAAATAATGAAACATATACTAATTAAATTCAAATATTACCTGAAAATAAAAATCAACATTTCTTATCATGAAATGTTGTGTGTTCAATCTATCCACTTTCTTATTGAAATCAAAAATCTTTAAGATCAATGTGAAGTTCACTTTCTTATGAAGATTTTTTTTGTCCTAAAATAGAAAACACTATAAAGTTATGTGTATCTGTACATGGCAGACTTCTTAACCAAATTCAAGATAGATTTATCAGATTTATTGGTATTCTTATTAAAAGTTTCTTTTCTTTTCTTTTTGTTGAGGGCAAAATATGTTTTCTTATTAATATGAAATATCTTTTTTGGAAAACACCCATAAATCTTGCATTCTATCAATAAATTGTTTTTTCCTATGTCAGCTAGAAAACCTTAAAAAAAATTGTGTTGCTAATAGTCCTAATGTATTTTTTTCAGTATGTTCAAAAAACGTTAAGGGTATATTTTTAAACTATTTCAAACTTTAGCATCGAAACTTAATATTTACTTGAAAACCAACACGCGCGTAATTATTTCTTTTCCGCACGCAATTTTTGAATTAAAATATAAAATTAACATTATTACAGAATTGTTATATTTCATAGTATCTTTTGTCTAAAATATAAGAAAATACGATACGATTGAACCAAGTTTAAATGAAAGTTCCAGGTAAATAAGATTTTTTTATTGTTTATGGTAATATAGCATTCCACGAACATTTTGAGATGAAAATGAAAATAATCGGCCGGGGCTTTTTGAAAAAAGTCGATTTTTATATTTAATTCCTAAGAAATGCAGGAATTTTCATAAGATTATATGCAGGGCTGCCACACAGGCACTTATGTCACTTTTACTCATTTTCAGTCACTTTTTCTCAATTCACTTTTTGGTCATTTTTTTAAGATAAAGTCCACTATATTCACTTTTTTGAATGAAAAGATCACTTTAATCACTTTTCTTTCAATGAATTAAAATATAGAACCCAGAGGTAACTCAGTTAACTACTAATGTATTCAGATCTATATCTTTTTCTGAATTTTCTTGAATTCTTTTGAATTTTTTGGAATTCTTTTGAATTCTCTTGAATTCTTTAGAATTCCCTTGAAATCCACTGAATACAATGGAATTTTTCTGGATTTTAACAATTTTGTTCCATTCACTCAAATTATCTCAAATTGACCCTAATATATTTTCAATTCACACTGAATTGTTTTTAATTTATCTTGAATTCGTATGAATTTTATCGAATTATCTTGAACTCCTTTAAATTCTTCTAAATTCACTCAATTATACTCAATTCGATAGATTCTGTTTTCAATTCTGAGGAATTTTTTATTACTTATAAATTTCATTAATTTCTTTTCGAATCCCCATGAATTTTTCAAAATCCCTCCAATTTTGACGAATTCAATTAATTGCTTTCTCATAGAGAAAGCTTTGTAACGATGGAAACTTTCGAACTTCATTTTTTGACATAATTCATCTCAGGTGTCCGAAAATGAGGTTTTTGAACATTTTCTGTGTGCGCGCGCGCGTGTGTGTGTGTGTGTGTCAACAATACTTTTTTTATGATAAGTCGAAAACAAGTGAAGCTAGACTCATAATATTTGGAATGTCTATAGTCATGAATAATTCCCACTATTTATTAGGGTAAGAGCCAGATCAGATAAGAATAATTTTTTTTGCCATTTTATATTTTTCTCAAAAATCGTTTCAGATGTGAACTTTTTCGCAATTTTGATTATATTGAGGAAAAGAAGATTATATTATACATATATATATATTATACGTAGATTTTGAAGAAATACACACTTTTTTTAACAAAAAAGGTTGAGGTCCATCCATTAAATATCCTGAGAAGGACAAAAACTGAATTTGAAAAATTCGAAATTCTAAGTTTTCTAATTAAAGTAGTGGCAGTAATTCCACGCTCTGTAACTCGAAGTTTTTCAAACTCGGAGTAGTATTTTGTTAATATAATTCAATAGAATGGATTATATTTTTGATAATTGATGAAAATTGATATCTTAACTTTAGAATTATTATGTAATATTTTTGTGCAATACATAGACGATCAAACGATTGCATTTTTGTTTAAGAAATACCAATATCCAACGAAAAACACTAACAGAACCAACAATTTTTAGAAATTTTAAGTCATCATCGAAACTTGATTTTATATCAAAATTTTCGTTTAAACCTACTAATTTCCAACGAAAAGCACTAACGTAAAACATGTATAATATTTTCAATAATTTATTAGTTAATCTGACGGTTTTTATCTAACCACGCAAAAGTATTTAAAAAACACATATGTTTCTGAATTCGCATAATGTTTTCTATGATCTTTCGTATTGAAAGGAATTATTTGTAGATTTAATATTTCCAGATGTAAAATTTTAGATATAAAACAACTGCTGGTAATGAGAAGCCAATCAGGTTTTCAACAGCAATTATTGCGAGTTTTTCGAGACATATTGTTACACCACTTTTTCCAGATAGGAAATATTATACGTACCAATAGAATCGAAGAAAACCGCAAAGATTAAGAGAAGAGTGCAAAAAGCGAACTTCATTTTTTCAGATATAAAGAAATCTGATCCATGCAAATTTAAAATTTCAAGAGCAACACGTGGCACACTTTTAAATAACTGCTCGGGTATATCTTGTTAATTTATTACACCATTAATCGTAACTTATTTGGTTTTAGCCTCGTTATACTACCGGCGATCAAGGCATTTATATAGCAAGAGTAAGTAAATGATTTCAGATTTCACGAAGACGTATTAGGAAATGCTATTCAAATTTGATAAAGCAGTGACGCACAAAAATTAGTTGAAAACATTGAATCATATAATTGCACAATGTTTCAGACTTCCTTAACCATGACATACCGCGTAATAACTCAAATAATAGGCAAAAATATTCGTTTAATCTAATGAAATCTGGATGAAAAAGGAAAGAATTTACTTTATTTCTTTGAAATAAAGAAGAACTTTAATCAAATAAGGAAAACGAATTTAGATTAAATAAATTTTTGTTAAAAAAAAATTAATTTAGCTTCATCAAAGAAAGGATGGTCGGAAAACGATTCTATGTAGGGAAAACATATTTAAAAGTCTATAAATGGAAAATCATTTTTCGAACTGTCAAAAACAGGTTAAAATTTCGTATTAGTTCATAAATTTACGAAGTAAAAAAATGTGGTTTAATACCAAACACAGATATTCTTCATTTTTTTTATCAGAGAAGCTGTTTTGAACGAGAAAAAACTTCCCGGTTTTTTGCCGGTTCACGAAAATTTGTCACGATCACTGAAATTAAAAAATTCGTACTCTCAAAACTGGAATTTGTTTTATCTGAAGTAATCAAATTGAAATAAAAATTAAAGAACTCAAAGTGGAACTGTTTTTGATTTGATAAAATGCTAAAAATAAAACATACCCCTCTTCTGATTCAGTACACAGTTGAAAATAAAAAGTTCCGCCCGTTCAAGGGAATGTTAAAAATACCAAATTTGTCCTCTGTCCACTTAATAAAAATATTGAATGAAAAAAATGGCTTTTTTCAATTCAGAACAATAATTAATAACAAAATTTTCTTCCTTTTCAAATGAATAAAAATAATAAAAACAAAAGGAGTGCATCTTCTAGTTTAGAAAAACTTGACTTTTTTCTTATCCTGCGTCGCTTGGCTCAAAAATTAAAATTAAAATATTCCAATATCATTTTCTATACTTACAATATAAACTATTCCTCTTACCAAAAAATGTTCACGAGAAAGCTTATGCATCTTCGTAAAAGCAACAATTTTGATATCACAGCTTTTTTTCGTATCTTGCGTTATTTGGCTCAAAATTTGAATTTTCGATTTTTCTTTGAAAATTCAAAAATTTGTTACGATCGTGTAGGGATCTTGGTCTTGTAGGGCTTTCAGAAAGCAACGTTTTTCTACTCTCGACTTTTTTTCATATCGTGTATTGTTTGGCTTGAAAATTTCATTTTTTAAAATTTTTTTTTAATTTTGAAAATGCTATAACTCATAGTTTTTTATCGAAAAAAGTCATTAGGATAAATTGTTCGATTTTTTAAAAACTGCGAAAAGCCGTATATATAATTTTCAAATCTTAAAAAAAATGGTCTCAAAAATTTTGAAAATGCTCCAACTTTTTGAATTTTTATCCAAAATGGCTGGCTAATTAACTTGACCTTCAGTTTACGATACTCAAAGAGTGTACCAAAGGCCAATCCAATAGATTCATTCTTTCGAAAGTCATCGTGCTCACAGATAGACATACAGACAGACAGGCACATTCGTAAAAACCTGTTTTTCGGGTTCAGGAGGTCTCAAAACGTGGACATTTGACAAAAAAAGGGGGGGGGGGGTCAATTTTTACACAAATCTAATACCTTCTCTGTTGAGAATGTAAAAAAG